>CAUYRT010026544.1:0-19087 GCA_963574885.1 Lepilemur ruficaudatus
ATAGAATTACCATTTGATCCAGCAATAGCATTATTAGGCATCTACCCAAAAGAGCATAAGACATTCTATGATAAAGACATCTGCACCCGAATGTTTATGGCAGCACAATTCACTATTGCTAGGTCATGGAAACAACCCAAGTGACCGTCAATTTGTGAGTGGATTGTTAAAATTTGGTATATGTTCACAATGGAATATTACTCAATTTTAAGAAATGACAGTGAGTTAGCACCTCTTATATTATCCTGGATTATGCTTGAGCCCATTATCCGAAGTGAGGTGACACAAGACCCGAAGAATGGGCCCCACTTGTACTCACCATCAAATTGGTATTGACTGATTAACTCTATTTTAAATATGCTATCAAACCCACTTCAGGATATATTGGTATCCAGTTTAAAAACATATCTTGAGTCCATCTATTTCTTTCTAACTCTGCTAGCCTTGTTCTTGCTGCCTTTTTTTTTTTTTTTTTTTTTTTTTGGTGGGGGAGTGATCATAGTCATCAAACCACTCTTCTGCTTGCCTATCTATAAAAAATTCTCTAAATTACAGTCTTGGTGATTATTTTATAATACAAATTATATCATGTCATTATCTTCTTTAATACCCTCCATTGGTTTTCAAGTGTAAATCTTTCCTTGCCTCCAAAACTTTCTAAGAAACATTTTTTGCCTACACTTTCAAATAATCAAGTCCCTTTCTCCATCTGTGATGGATTGAATTATTATTTCAATTTATTGCTTTCTCCTTTCTTTGTAAAAAAAAAGTAATAATAACTTCACTACCGGAGTGTTGAGCTTGTTTCTGTGTCTAGGCTTAGGCTGGAGAAATGTGAGATGCGACGTGCACTGTATCTCAGTGCAAGGTTTAAAGAGGTTTTCAGATGTCACTATATGTTTCAGGTTAGTCTTTTCCTTCCGACCTTGGTCATAAGAAAAGCATCTCCCATTTAGTGTCTACTCTTTCAATGTGAGTCCCAAAACGTGAGGACGTGGGGGCATAGCAAAGGCTAGAGTGGGCCTAGAGCTTGATCAAATCTGTAAACAACCTATAGTCTATAGTTCATCAAGATTTGCTTCTATAAGAAATGTTTATTGTTGTAAGAAATTGAGAATTTGGAATTGTGACTTCAGCAAAGTTGACCAAAGCACCCTCTTCCTTATATTCCAATCTCATTTGTCCTTTTCCACTTCTGAGTAAATGCCTGTTTATTTCCCCTCCTTAGGCCATTGTTTTAGTGTCTGCTTTGCATTGTTCACTCTTTACACTACTTCACATTCTCAAAGTCTCAGAATAAAATATAACTTCTTAGAGGTAAAAAATCATTACATTACCATGTTCATTTACTTCAAACACTAACAAAAAAATATTTGACAAGTTAAATATATTTAATCGTTTTGTTTACCATCTCTTCTCTGACACAAGGGCAAATAATTTGTCTGCTTGCCTTTTGGAGCCTCAAAGGTAGGAGACACTTAAGAGATGTATGTCAAAATAATGGGTAGGAACTTAGACATTTTCCACTGCTCAGTATGTTTCTAGTGGACAATATAATAAATAATCCTGGTAATACTTCTAAAAATATAGGTAACTTCTTTCTTTTTCTCTATTGACTAGCAGCTACAGACTTTTTCTATTACATTTTGTAGGAAATTACAGTTTGTATTATCCTTAATTTCAGCATTCTGAGCCCTTTGTATTTTAGGTGTCAAAAAGTTCATATTCTCCTGGTCAAACCCAACATCTAAGTATGACTTAAATAAAGGGACCAAACCAGCACTGATACAAGTTAGTTCCTCAACATTAAACACACACACACACACACACACAAACCACTTTTACTTTCTGTGTAGCTTAATGCATGAGGGGACCCTTTTGAATTTTTCATAATTCACATTGTATTGATAGTAAATAACTCAGTAACTGGAAAAATCTCCAGAGTTTTCCTATTGAATTTTGTATTACTATTATCTTTAATTGCAGCATTTTGAAATTATATTTTAGTTGTCAAAAATTTCATGTTCTCCTGGACTTGCACAACCAAATGGTTGAATATTTTTGGGAAATCACCATTCATCTGTGAATCCTACTTAAAAATAATTTCTCTTTTATATTTTGAGCATAAAATTAGAGAAAAACAAAGTCATCACTTGCAATTGTGCAGGCTTCTCCACTATCTGCCTTTGCTATTTGACCCACATGTCCCCTCCTAAATGGTAACCAACCTTTTTTATACCACTGACCTCTTATACTTTCTACTATTGATCTAGTGATAAGTCACCTTCCCCATTCTGATAACCTGCTCCCTTAGACAGAGTTGTAGTTTCAGAGTTGCAAATTCCTATAGGAAGGCAGTTCTTTACAGAGCAACCTTCTTCCTTACAAAGTGAATAGTCATTTGAGGGAATGGCACATTAGGGTGATTTCCAAGGCCAATCTCACACAATGCAGAAACTACTTCTTCTGATGCTCAAACCTGTTCAACTGTCACCAGAACTGTTCTTAGGAACCACAAACTTGTCAGTACGTACCTGTACTCTGTTGACAAACTTTCATTTCTTTTTTCCATGTGGTTCTTAGATCTCCTACACATCACATAAAGTAAAATGGCTACATATCCATTGGATATGTTCCTTAGCATTGCTTAAGAATTAAGACATTGTCTGAGCTTCTCTTGACATGTAGGAACCTTCTCTATTGGGAATAATCATGATACCTCTAGGGGGCAGTGTTGCCTAACACCACTAAGCCAGAATGGAGCCTCAGTTCTAACCCAAGCAGGAAGTTTTGCTGTGGAAGAACTGTTTTACGAGTAGGCTATATTTAGTAGGTTCAAAAATATTTAAATGCCAATGATTTCAAACACTGAATTCAGATTAACTGAACATAGCATATATTACTGACGATCATTAATTCAGAGAAATGTGAATACAAATTCCTCATTATTAAATTATAATTTCTCAATATCTAATGCATAACTACACTAAACTTCGGGCTGATTTTGGTTTAGAGTGCATGATCTTAGGAAATAATGTATTGTTCTTTCTACAATGTTTTGTTTATTTCAGAATGTTTAAAGTTTTCTTATTTTTATAAAATATTTTATTTATGCAAAATATTTTCAAAACAAAAATTATTTTAATTTTTAAAGTCTTTAATAAAATATCTGATACAAAAATGTGTGTATTCTGAGGGAAAAAACAGGTATTTGAATGTGCTTAATCAATAAAATATTTCTTTTATGTGAGTGGGCAAAATAGCTTACTTTTTAAATAACATAAAGATCTCTTTTATACAAAATGTGTAATGAGTTCATACAGTTATGCTTTTCATTTATTTATATATGTAGTCATTTTAGTTTTAAGTTTAATTTTTAAAAGAAAATTATGTAACAGTATTTTCTAAGGAGTCAGTTTTAATATATAATAATAATAAATTAAAATACATAATTATATGCCTCACAAAGAAATGAAAGAACAGAAAAAATATTGATTCTGATCTTCTCACTTTAGTAGAATTATTCCTGTTCTACCTATACAGTTCCAGGCTGAATTTATTTATTTTATATGACCTATGACAAGAGAGAAATAAAAGAAATCTGTGTCTTCATTCCATCATGGTGATGTTACTGAAAACATTCTTCAGTAAAATTTCTGCTATTGTCTGCCTCAGACTCTGTTTCTGAGGAAACCTGACCTGCGACAGTAGGTACCACCTGTAGCATCTAAGTATAACTTAGATAAAGGGATGAACTGAGCAAGTCAATTTCTCAACAGCGAAAAACCTTCTCCTTTCTGTGTAGCTTCATGGATGAAGGGACCCTTTTGAATTTTTCGTACTTTACAGTGTATTGATAGTAAGCAACTCAGTTACTAGAAAACAGTAGAGGTGTAATAAGTGTTCCTTAAGTTAATATGTTTTTTACATGTAGTTGTATTTCAAATAATATTAATATAAATAATATTTTGTAACTCAGAATCCTAAGAGCAATACTTGAGAGTAAAGTAAAAACACACAATTATTGAACTTTGCATACATTATTAACAGCCTTCCCAAATTAATAAATGCAAATGCTATCAATATTTTAAACATTGTCATTTCACAGTTATCCAAATTTGCCAATTTTATAAAAATTCAGGACCCTCCCCCTTTTTTTTATTTCTGGTCAATGCTGTTGAGAAAGATTAGGATGCTCCCTCCTTTGTGCTAATTCTCTAGATAAAGCTTGGCAAGAAGATTTATGATTGTTATATTATTTTCTAACTAATAACAAAGGCAGACATTCTTTTTGATTTGAATGTTATGAAATCTTCCATGACAAAGGGGCTTAAAATTCTCCTATGTATTATGATAGTTTATGTTATATAAGAATTTGATTGATTGATGTAGCCTAATATTCCCAAGGCTTGGCTAATTATTAGAATTCCCTGATGAACTTTTGAAAAACGTCCATACTCATAGGCCAGGTTAGAAGAGATTCTTTTTTGATATTCAATTGACACTGATTTAAGAATCTATTTTTGTAAAAATCTCCACCATGATGCAAATGTTCATCTATCTTTGGCAATAGGTGTTTGTAAATATTAAATTCTGTTCCATGATACTGGTGGGAATCATGAGAAATTGGTATTTCCCCAAGTTTTTAAGAAACATTTATGTTGAGCTTTTGGAAATTTTTGTTCTCAACTAGGCTGAGAAATTCTTGTAACAGAACAAATCCTATTGTCTGGTTTAGATTAAGTTATTTGACAAGGAAAAATATGTTAATAACAACATCATTTTGAAAATCAAATATATTTGTAGGCATAGATAAAGTTATCTTATGATGGAAAATAAAAGTATATGCATGATTGTTTCAGAATTCATTTAATTATGCTCATATTTCACAGTATTGAAACAGCCATCTGTTTATTTGATGCAGAAAGGAAGAGAATGTTTATTCTAGCAACTTACTATAATAAAAAGACAGTGTAGAAAAGAAGCAAATATCTACAAATTAAGTGGTGTGAATTCAAACTGTTGAGTAGGACAAAATGCAGATATAGGGGATAAAATTTAAAAAGTCAAATTAGAAGAAAACATCAGATGATACATATCTGTGTGGCCCTTGATTAATGAACTGACAGGATAACGGGAAAGGACAATGGTTTGTAGAATGAGATGTCTTCATAATGTAATCCATGCTGTGGAGCAATGCACAGAACTCCTAGCCCCAAGACTGAACCACTGATCCCATAGCCAAAAGTAGTGTTGGCTGCCGATGACTCACTCCCTAATCTCTTTTGGCATACTGCAGTCAGCTGAAAGGATGTTTTTTATCCAATAACCAACTGTTAAAGGATAAAGGATTTTAAAGACCAGTACCTGTTGCCAACATCTATGATAACTGCATTGTGAGGCTATGCCTCACGGCTGTCTTATTTCTGCACATCTTGCAAGCAGAGCAATTAACTATCTAAGCAGTTACATGCATGTTGAACTGACTTGGGAATTAGAGATAGGAAAACTCTACCAAAAAAGGGAAGATGTGCTTAAAGTCTTAGAAGACAGTGATAGTATCTCTTTCGGTAGCAAGGTATAGGCATGTTTAGTGCCGTAATATAGATGTGACTTCCTTAAGTTCAGGGATCCTTGCCTGTAGCACAACTTACTATGTGTGCAGTCATCTATTTTGTATGGATGTATTGCTCTGTGGGAGCAAGGAGAACTGACATAAACATTCTGATGGCCATGATGTTCACTGTGAATAACAATATTCTCTTTCTCTGACTCATGACTCTTATGTCTCCAACAGCATCAAACTGTGGGACAGTAACTCATTAGTTTGCAAGTAGAATAAAATCTCAGACTCTTCATCATTCCTGGCACTCTGAAGAGCCAACCCAACTTCAAATCTCCCTGTGGAATGAGCTGAGTCCTCTGTTGCAATCTCCTACCATATAATCGTTTTGTTTTCCCACCCAAAACTGATTCCCTCATTCCTTTGTATTGGTGTTCCTGAAAATGCTTTTTAATAAAATTTCTGTAAGAAATTGTCTGTCTCAGAAATATTTCTGAGGAACACTTACATCACTCAATGTGTGCCATGAGTTGTATGATGAAGTAGATGCTACAATGGGATTTTGAGACTGGATCTCACCTGTTGGTAGAATAAAAATTAGTGTTTCAATACTAACATTCTGTGGCATTTTATAGTAATGATACTGTTAAAATTTTTAATATGGTGAACGTTAATAGTATATTGCACTGGCGGGTGCTTTATTAATCAGGATTTAATCAAGGAAGAAACACTAGAAGGTAAATACAAGAAATGTACAATTGTCTCTGAAAGCTGTTGTTTTTATATTTGACATGGAGCCTTAAGTCTACAGTTCAGGTAGTTATAAAGAAGGTAAATTAGAGCTGGAACTTAGAACAGACTAGAACACATGCCAGTTATCTCTACATCTGCTGCTAGTGATATGAGTTTCCTACAAGAGAAGCTTTGTCATGAAATTATACCCACACCTGGCTCCAGAGTCAGAGAAACTGAAGGAGGATCCAGGGTAAGATGGAGCATTTACAGGCATGGCTGCTGCTCCTTGCCAATAAAGTAAGTCACCAGGTACATGAGAGGTATGGGTCACAAAAACATCTTCACTGCACTTCTGAAAGCAAAGAAAGCAACATCTACAAAATGGAATTGTGTTTCATATCTGCTCTTCAAATTTCACATGTAAAAAAAAAATGTATCAGTAACCCTCTCTAGCCAGAAAAATATAGGAAAGGGAGCTCTGAGAAACAGTTCAGCCTGACAAAGTTGAGACAATATAAAGCCATCATATTTGAAATATCCAAGCCATGTGAAAGGTCCATGGAGTAGTGTTTATATAAGAATAATGGAATTTGGTGGTTTTTGCTGAGTGTTGCTGAATACAATCGATACACTAGAAAGAGACTAAATGGCTGCAAATAATAAAATTTAAACGGGAGGGTCTAAGGGTTTTCTTTGACACCTTTAATACAAGTTTGATCTCAATTAGCCAGTGGGCAATGCAAATAAGCTGAATTTAAGACCTAGAAATTAATTATATGGGCAGGAGAGTGTAAGTAAAAGTTGAATTTTTTTTTGTAGGTCAGAGCCCTGGTTAAAAAAAAATGGGACTCTTAGACTTGGTATGAAAATCATGATCTTCTGTATTTTTGGGGCATGAAGAAATTCCCCCTATGTTCCTAATTCGACAAATCCTTCTCCTTGAATGTCAATATATACCCTCCTCACCACCCTCCCTGACACCCTTCTTTTGCTGCTACCAGACTAATAACTTAGATCAAGTCACAATATGACAGCATAATAAATGCTGCATAACATATGCTGGGCCTACCAAGGGTAGAAAGGGACTCTACAAAGATGGTACTGCAGGACCTAATTTACAAGGGTCAAGAGGATGTCAGGATCCTGACAATTCAGAGGGATCAAATGAAATGGGATACAATGTTGGAAAGATATTACCAAAAGCGATGGTAATAACTGGGAATGAATTCCCAAGTCCTTTCTCAAAAAACAAACAAACAAACAAACAAAATCTATAGCCATTTATTCAGATAATTGATGGTAAAGAGAATGTTCATATCATGGTAAAGAGAATCTTCATGCATTTAAATGACTGTTGAAAATGGTGTCCACCTGTATGTTTTTTCCCAGGGTTCCAAAGAATCATCACATCATGCCCTACTATCATTTTGGTGGAGGATGATATGGATTCCATTATATGTGGAGTATGGAGCCAGGTTCTTTTCATGCTGGGTCCTCTTTATAATGGTTCCCATCCTCTGATCATTTTCCTGTCTCCATTTGCATAATTATGTTGATACACTTGATTATTAACACAAACTCTATACTAAAAACCTCTGAATTAGGTACTCCCACACACACAGAGAAGATGCTAAATCTGCAACAATGTCACATCTCTGGGGAATGGCAGCTAGTAGCACCACTTTAAAGATTTAGAGTGTGCTAAGGTAATGGCTCCCACAATATTACACATTAATTCATCATTTCTGACCTTGAAAAAATAGGTTCTTGCCAATGATATTTGACTATATATAGTCAACCAACTAATAGCCTCAATTGCAGTTCTATACAGGATTTTTTCCCCCAGAGCAGATTAACACAGCCTCACATACATAGTATATTGCCATTGGTCTGGCATAGGTGTTCTTTTACACTAGGAAGCTCTTTTGTATCTCTATCTAAAAGGCAGCTCAAAAGTAATTTACATTTACACAGAGCCAACAGTAGAATAAAATATTTCCCTTATTCCAAAATTGTGATATCTCTCCTGCCCTTTGTCATAATATATCCTGAAGAGACAATGTCCAACGTGCTATCTTGGAATATCACATTTGCCCACTATTTGATGGCATTGTGTAAAAAGAACATATGTGCAAGAAGTTGAAAGTACATTGAAGGTTTTAGTAGGATACATGCTCTCCAGAAAGTTAGAGAGAAGTCTCATGAAAAGCTTATGATAACAGCAGAGACCACTGTAACCTATCCAGATAGCAACACAAGCAGCCAAGCACTAGGGCCATGTAATGCAGTGGGCTATTTTGTACTAGTGGTATCGAAGATAGGACAAGACACTGTCTGTGATATTTACAGACAACCTCAAAGAGAAATTTACATTGCATGATTCAAGAAAGCTTCTGGTATATATTGGTATATTTTGGATATCTGATCATGAAACAACAAGCAGTCAGATAGCCAGCACTGACAATCATAAAATGGGTTCTCTCTGATTCACGATGCCATAATGTTGTGCTAGTGCAACACACATGCACTGTTGTGTTACGGCGTTAAATCGTGGATGAGGCACAAGTGGGTCCAGAGGGCACAAGTAAGCCACTCAAACTGGTGGCCCAACAACATGTCATCCAAACATGGTTACAGTGATGTCTCTCCACCTGCTCACATCTACTAGCACATGGTATTCTCTTATAATGAGCGAAAAGAGGAGGAGTATGATTCTCTGATGGGTTTGTGCTGAATAAGCAATTATATTGCACTTCAGACCTGCTCAGAGGTATAATGAGGCTGACACAAAACAGAGAAGTGAGGGAAAAGTATCCTAGCGGAACGAGTTTTGCTACACCTATTCATTCACTCCAAGTAAAAAAAAAGAACTGGTCTATGGTCAGAATACACATAGACTTGAGGATAGTCACAACTAGCTTGGTTAGTTGGTCAGGAGCTAGTAAGGGAAAAGTTCAAAAGCTAAGGAATAAGAAGGTTGTATAAAAGGTAGATTTAAAGTGGGCATAAAGAGAAAAGAACTTTGTATTACATTGAATTTACATCATAGATTGCATACCCTGGAAGAAATACTAACCAGCAAAGTAGAATTAATGACTCAACCAGTTTGTATCAGTTTCAGTCATCTTACATTTATTATGCAATGGATAGAGTACTGATGGTGGCAGGGCTTTGAGATATTGTGGTTCTGACAGCATAGATTTCTTTTCACCAAGGTTAATCTAGCTACTGGTGCTCCGAAAGACTAATCTGCCGACAACGGAAAACCCTTGAAGAGACAGCCTAGACTTTATGGCATGTTGATTGTGTCAATCCCTTCCAATGTAGAAGGCACAGTGATTTATGTTGACTGGAATCAATACACATATTGCAGATATGGATTTACTTTTCTTGGTTGGCATTGCTGTCTGAGAGCTTAGCATGTTAGATCATCAACATGAAATACTGCTGAACATCACTTCAAAGCAAGAAACTCATTAAACAGCAAAGTAATTATGATATATAGCCATGGATATATGACAAATGAATTCACATGTCTTTTTACATACTGTACCACACAGAAAATGATAAATAGAAGGATACAATTCTCAAAGCCTGACAGTAGGATACAATTTCTTTTTGAAAATTGTTCAGAGTTGCAAATTTGGAAATGGTAATCTGTGAGAATGGAGAGTTTTCTTCCTGGATGTGATGTACGTTCTGCATCAGTTATCACTGATGGGTGCCTTATTCTCAATAGGTAACAAACATGGATGTTAAAACTAAGGTATGGGAGTTAAAGTGGCCCCTCTTACAATCGCTTCACTACTCAGAGAATTTGTTGTCTGGTAGCTGCATTTTTAGTTTCTGTGAGTCTAGAACTCCTAGTTTCCAGATGCTTCCCTTAGTTTACCTACAGGTGCTCTATTATATTTTGGTTTCTTTTTAACGTTTCTCTTTCTTTTTATCATCTCTCTCATTCCTTTCTATTTGGCTTTATTGTGCCTTTCTAATTTCTTGAGATGGCTCTTTGTCTAATAATGTCTCTTATGTACTACAGATAAGACTAGGCATGTTGGTCTAAAAAGAACATTTTCCTTCTCCTAAAAGTTTGATAGACATTTTGGACCCATGGAATATTAAAATATAAAAATATTTCTCAATTTCAAAATTTATAGAATTAATTTTATAATCTTTTGTTATGAGTTTCAAACTTCCTTTGGTTTTTGTCAAAGAACATATTCTGCACGATGTAAATGCTATAAAATGTGTTTCAACTTCTTTTCTGTACCAGTATGTGATGATATCATTTCTTATAAATGTCTCATTTATGGTTTAAAAGTGTCTTGTTTAAAATTTTGGTGTGCAATATTACACATTACTATACTTTAATTTATCATATTATTTAAATCTTTTATATTTTCTTTGTTGACAGACTTTATCTTTAACTAATAAAGTATTTTACAATCCTCCTATATGATTGTAAAGCCCCTCCTTTTCATTGAAGTTTTTTTTTTCTTTCATTGTCTTTATTTTTTGAGGCTAATGTTGGAAGAATATATATTTTTGAACAATAACTGAATCTCATCATAAGAAATTAATAGCTTTATACAGCCACCAATATTCTTCCCTGAAATTTGGATAAACGCATCAACCATTTTTATTTTTTATTTTAATTTGCTTGATATTCTTTTACTTTTTTTAAAATTTTAATTTTCCTTTATCCTTTAGTTTCTGATGTTTCACTTTTATGTGACAAGTAGCTTTTATATTTCCTCAGTAGATTTCTATGGTAGGATTTAGTATATTTATAATGCCTATGGTTACTGATACATTGACAATTATTTTTTGAGAGGCATGATAATAAATTCAGATTCTTAAATTTAAAATATACAAGCAAATTATGTTTTACTAAAAATATACTGCCTTATCTTTTATGTTGGTTTCCATAATGTTCAAGTTTTATACTTTTAAATTAACAAAAAGTTTTACATTGCCCAATAAAGATAACCTCAGCTAGAAGATAAACAGTCAATTCAATCAATAGATTTTTTTAAAAAGGGTTTTAAACAAATATGATTTTTGTAATTCTTTTCCTCTAATAACCTAGAAACATTCACAATTATTTTACTGTATTATTTTATCATTATGTCCTACCTTTTCTATGTTTACTTTCAGTGTGCTTGCCTTCATATGAATAGATCACAAATTCTTTCATATTCAATTTGTTCCCTCAACTAATTTTAAAGTTTTACACCCTATTTTTTAAATTTTTAGGATCTTCTTAGAAATTATAATGTGAAAACTGTATATAGAATTTAAAAATGAACTTTTTTACCCATATTTCCTTGAGGGTAAAGTTTATATATTTTATAATATATGTTTTCTTACCAATTTAACTTGTCCCGATTACACCTCTATTTATGTTTATTTTCCTCTCCATTTCTTTTTGCACAACAGAATTTACATCCAGGATTATTATTATTATTATTGCCTTAAACATATCCTTTAGATTTCTTTTTAGTGATGATCTGATGGCAGAAAATTCTATACTTTGTCTTTTCTGGTCCTACTCACTCTTATTTTTGAAAGATGACATTTCTGGTTGAAAGTTATCTTTTCTCTGCATTTCGAGTTCATGTTTCTGATCCTTTTGGTGTTTATTGTTGATAATTTAACCAACATTTTAAATTCTGACTCTGAATATATTGCTTCTACCCTCTCCTTCTCTATCTCTTTCTTTCTTTCACTATAGAAAATAAGCATGAGTAAAAAGATAATTAAAACTCAAGAGTCATTTATTTTCCTCATTATATGTGTTCACATTTCAAGGCTGAAGGGAATTGGGGACTATGAAGGTATCCCTGAATTATAAGGCTGGAGACAGTGGTCGTATCTTCTACCAGGAGACAATTATTTACATTTGCAATATTAATGTTTCAAGATGCTTCCTTTTTGTGCTCTCAAGGAGAATTTATTTCAGTAGAAAGCAAAAGGTTTCTCTTTGCTCTCAGGAAGGGCAGGTAGGGGACACCGGTGTCCCTCTCTTTTTTAAACACCCAGATTCAGATTTTCTGGATGCCTTGCCTACCATACAAACTCCAATGTATATAGGGTAACATCTCATCTGGCTCTCATTGCATCACCCCTGAAGGTGAATGTTAAACATGGAGATTCAGTATAATTTTCTGTTACAAGTAAAAGTTATCTGCTCTATTCCAAATACCAAATATTTGCATTCAAATTAATATAAATATGGGTATTAAATATAGATAACACAGATGAGCTAATGTATATTATATAATAAATTAATATATGTAATATTATATTAAAATATATTATATATGATTCTAATAAGGTTATTATATTATTATATAGTGTACATCATATGTATAATATATAAATATACATAATAGATAAATTAAAATACAGAAAACATAAAAAAGATACAGAATAAAGTAAATATATAAAATAAAATACATATAATTATACTATGAAAAATATATTAAGTATACCATCTACATAGATATAAAATAAATATTAAAAACTTAACATTAACTTAATGCTAACAAATATAGACATTAAAATCAATGCTTGGATTTCTCTGTATCTATCTTAATTTTGTTGGGTTGAATGTTTTCATTGGTGTCTTTCATCATTTCTGTAGATATTTTCAAAGTTAATTTTATAAAAAGGATTGTGTTCATGTGTAATATCCTTTGAGAATTCCAATTAGACTTACATTACATATATTACAAATTATCCCCCATACCTTTATCTCTATTTCGTACTTTTTTATCTCTTTGATATGTGTTCTTTTTGTAAGAATTTCTTCAAATATATCTCACAGTTTATTAATTCTCTCTTCACCTATAGTTAAACTGTCATGAAGCCTTTATTGATATCTATGATATCTAATTTATTAAATATTTTATTTCTAAAAGTTCCAAAGTCAAGTCTGACTACTCAGTCAATATGGTGTCTGTTTCTCCTGTATTCGCAAACATATTTTTTATCTTAGAAAATAGTAATTAGAGTAATTTTTAATTTTATGTCTTCAAAACCCAATAACCAAAGTCTCTGCAGCTCTCACTCTGTTAGTTTTATATAATGGAAGCTCTTTCCTTGTGTACTTAATAAATTTTTACTTTGGGTTGTTAAATTTAGTTGGAAACTTATTTGTGATATTAATTTGAGTTTGACACAATGTAATGGCCTGCATAAAGAGTTCGTCATTGTATACAATGATTAACTAATGCCTTTCTCTAGAATCAGTTTCCCTTCATTTTTTTGTTAGATAATTTTGAACTACTGGAAAGCTATGTAAAGACTGCTCTATGTTTATAATTTTCCAGTGATAAAGTTGCATTTTTCCCCCTACTTTCTCATCAAGCCTCAGATAATTTTCCTTAAATTTCTGAGGATCAGGGGAGCTATTTTACATTATGTTATTTCATTTTTACCCTTAATCTGTGAGTAATTTTACAGGGGTAAATTCTCTTATTAAACTCATACATGGCTGGAACTGAGGTTTTTATATTATTAATCCTAAATTCCATAAAATGATTAAATCTAAAGCTCTTTTTTTTTTTTTTAATTTTGTAATGGCCTTATGGCCAGAACACTTTTCAATGTTTGTTTATTTCTTTCAGTTCTCAATTTCTGTTAGATTTAACCTGAGAATATCTAAAATTTTAGTGAACTCCTTAATGCCATATTTTTAAATATTTTTAATCATATTTCATTGTTTTCTCTCAAAGAGTTTGTCCAGGTACTTAGTTCAATAGCCCTCTAATCAATCACTACCTTAATTAATCCCAAAGTTCTGTTTTGGTAGCAGGGAAGCAATTTGAATATATATATTCAATCACCCATTTAGGTCAACTGACCCTTTTATTTGTGAACTTTAATCTTAAAATGTTAAGCTTAAAACTACATCTTTACCATTGACTTTACAAACATCATTTATCTGTGTTATGTGAAATAGGAAATTAAAACCCTTATGTTACGTCAAGCTTTATTGGCTCTCCATTTACCTTTCGATTTATGTTTACTACATGGCTACTTTAACATTGTCAAAATTTATAGTTTTTAGAATCTGTTCCTTAGGTACATTTCTTCTCAGCATTTTTTCTATAAGTTGATTGAAAAAGTTGAATATTCTTAATCATATTCATGTTACAAGTTTTATATCACTACCTTCTTCTGTACCATTTAATGATGGTACTCATGATTTAGAAGCCTGCAGGTTTTGGTTGTTTAGCCTATAAAGTCAAAGCTTACATTTAAAACCTTTAGGCCCTTGAGTAACTGGCACATGCTTTTTTCTTATAACTTGATTAATTCACGTAGTGTGTGTATTTTCTTTTTCTGATAGTTCCATTAAAACTCATTAAATAAGCTGTATTTATCACTTACATGTTAAACCCATAGGGAAAAAAATCAATCATGTGTCACATTAGATCTCTGTTTCTCTAAGGAAATTGTTCTAGAAAGCAATGTCAACTCAATTTTGTTTTCATAAATCATATCAGTGACTTAAATATTTTGTATTAATTTGCTTTTGTATGTGAATTTGAAATGATCTTTTATAGGACAAATTTTGTTTGGTACATTTGTGTTTGTAATATTTTCAACACCTGTTTTTTCCCTAATAGAGACAATATAATATATGCCTACTTTCCCCAAACAATATAATCTTTGCCCTCCTAATCATACTATTTTTAAAAAATAGATCTACTTTCTTTTTGAAAACATATTGAAAGCCCTGTGGATTTCTGTTGTAATACAAATCAGTTGCTGCACAAATGTTTATCTTATATGCCTTTTATTGATTTCCAGCTGAGGAACTTATATTCTCTCTATTTTTTATTTTAAAGAATATTTATGAAGTTGTTCTTTCCTTTACACAAATGATGAATGAAAGGTAAACTTTCTGAATCCTTTCTGAATCCTTAATCAAGGAATTTATGTTGTCCATTAATTTAACATTTTTATTTGGTTTTTGAGGAATAAATCTAAGCTCAAATTACTTGCCCTCAAAACTTTAAAAGCTTTGCTCCATTTTATGTTAGGGTTCAGTATTGCTTATAAGCCTGACATCAATGAAGTTAGAATTTTTAAAGTTATTATATTACATATCATGGAAGCTTTTAGAATTCTTTCTTTATTAGTGGAGTTATGTAATTTACTTTGGGTATGTATTCCTACACAGTTTATTTTATATTCACTCAGTTCAAGACTAAATGGATGATTTTAGTATGAAGTCTTACCTATATTCAATAATTGCATATTTTTCTTCTGTATTTATTTAAATTTTTTTTTTAGCCACATTCTCTACTTTTTCAACAAATCTCATAACATGGGTGATAAGCCCCTGGGCTGATCTATTTATATACATTTTTAAAAATGTATTGTATTTTTGGGCTAGGTGCAGTGGCTCACACCCGGACTGCTAACATTCTGGGAGGCCAAGGCAGGAGGATCCTGTGAGGTCAGGAGTTCAAGACCAGCCTAGATAGGAGTGAGACCCCATTTCTACAAAAAAAAAAAAAAAAAATTAGCCAGGTGCAGTGGTCCATGCCTATAGTCCCAGCTACTTGGGAGACTGAGGCAAGAAGATCACTTGAGTCCAAAATTGTGAGCTATGATTGTACCACTGAACTCTATCCCAGACAACAGAGTGAGACCCTGTCTCAAAAAAAAATATTGTATTTTTATCTCTTTGTTTTATTTTATATTCCAAGCCATTTTTTGACTTAATTTGCCAGTCATTCCTTTATTGTTTCATAATATCATAATTTTTATATTTTTGTAAATTTTTTTCATATTCTGATCCCTCAGTATTTTTCCTTATGATTATTGGCCATACTATCTTCTCAAATGTCTTTGAGAATATTTAATTAAAGAATTTTTAAGGTTAGTTTGCTTCTTTAATGATCTCTGCTCCATTGTGATCTATTATTCTGTTTTTTTTTTGGTCATTCTCTTTTATGTTCTTGTTTCTATCAGTTGTCTGATAAACCTTGATTTTCTGTATAGAGATACACACACACAGAGAATCAAGCATCATTTAATGACTATGATACATTCTGAGAAATGAGTTGTTAGGTGATTTCATTGCTGAGTGGACATCATGGAGTGTACTAAAACAAATCTAGACGGTATAGCCTACTACACACCTAGGCTTTATGGGATGGCCTATTGTGTCTGTGTGTGTATACATATACTGAATATGCATTAAGAATCTCTTAAACAAGTTTCTCTTGTCCTGATTTTATTTCTTATTCTTCTTTATTATCTGGACAGTGGCAAAAATTAATAATAATACTAATAATCCAAGGGAGCAGCCAAGATGGCTGACTAGAGACATCGCTTGTCGCATCATCCCAGCTGGAATACGTATACATCTGTGTATACATATACACACACAGACACAGACACAGACTAAGTCCTCACTTATGTTATCGGTAGCTACTTGGAAACTGTGACTTTAAGCAAAATGATATATAACAAAACCAATTTTACCACAGGCTAATTGATATTAACAAGAATTAAGTTACTAGGGCATATTTCTGTTCACAAAAACATCATTAAACTTCTAAATAAAGAACCCAAAACACTTCCAATATTAAACATTGAAATAAATGTGAGCTGTATGTGCATTTAAGAAAGATTAATAAAAACAAGTAAGATAATTATTTACCCAATTGTTCCAATCCACGTTCTTGGGTGGCTAGCCAGGAAATCAGGGAGCAAGGCAGGAACCAACTCTAAACAGGGTGCCATCCATCGCAGGGCAAACACACACACCTGTACACACACACACACACACACACACAAGAGCTCACACTCACTCAAACTGGGACAATTTAGACATGCCAATTAGCCTATGTGCACAGCTTTGGAATGTGGGAAGAACCCGAAGCACTTGGAGAAAATTCACACAAACAAGGAGAATGTGCAAACTCTACATAGATGGCGGCCTTAGCCAGGAATTGATTGTTTTCTCATCAATGTTATAAAGAAATAATGTCATTGAGTTATTTAAGGATCTGCTCTCTCTCTCTCTCTCTCTCTCTCTCTCTCTCTCTCTCTCTCCCTCTCTCTCCCCACACACACATGCATACACACATGCACATATAACATCAGGCATTGATAATTTTTTCTGTTTGCAAATTACACTTACTCTGCATACTGCCTCTATTTTGACTACTAACTGCCATTGCAGCATGAAATAATCCAAAGAGCTGAAAAGGGAGGAATCTCAATATTACAAAAACAAAAACAAAACTCTATTTATGGACTTTGAAATTTAAATTTCATATGATTTTTAATGTTATAAGTTAGCATTTGTCTCTTGATTTGTTTCAAACATTTAAAATTGTAAAAAGTATTCTTAGCTCACCATCTATGCAAAAACTGGTGGTGAGGTAGATTTGTCCTGTGGGTACCAACTTGCCACCCCCTGATTTATTCGAATGAAAGAAAAGCTAATTCATGTAGGTGGCTGCTCTGGGTTTTTTTTTGTTTCATTGTCTATGTCTTAACACACATGTCTCTGAACAAATCTGTCTCCTGATGGCATGTCTGACAAAGAGTGCTGTGCATGTAGGTGAAACAAGTATTTGGATTGACTTTAGTGTGCATAGAACCCTCAATAGACAACTTCTCCCTTATTTCCTAGGCAAACTGAAGAAAGTTTTCAAATAACAAATAATCACCTACATAAAGAACTGCATATCTTTTAAAGTAGCTCTCATAATTTTTCAGATAATTGCTTTGTTTTGGGATCTGAATATCAAAATCATCTATGCTGATAATAGGAGATTGAGGTGGAAACAAAAAGAAGAACTATTTTTCCTCATTAGACAGCCTGTGAATTATCCTTGACTTCTTCCATACACAAGCAGTTGTCTATTTCTACCTTTCTGAGCATAGCAACTAGAAATTATCTTTGCTGCAGCCTCCTCTGAATTGTGTTTCAGGTTCAAACTTGTGAGCTGGTGTGTTTTTCTCTTCCAGAAACTTACCAAAATATATGAATGTTTATACCTCCCTTGCCATTACCCTCACAACAGACAAACATGCACTCATTCTCCATACTATTATAGATTTTGTATAGATTTGCTATTATTCACAGGGAGTTGGGGGAGGTAAACATGTATTCTCAGACAACATTCTTGGAACAACATATTAATATCATGTTTATTATTTAAAATGTACTGCATTAAATCATCTAAACTGAACATGCTTTAAGAATTTCTTAAGCAAGTTTCTCTTGTCCTGATTTTATTTCTTATTCTCTTTTATTAGACAGACTGTGGCAAAAAAAATTGATAATAATACTAATAATCCCAGTGAGCAGCTAAGATGGCTGACTAGAGACAACACTTATCCCATCATCCCAGCTGGAAGGCAGTATATTAGACTGAGGAGAGAGGAGAGCAGTTGTAGCCCCGGTGTGGATTACAGGGAGAGACAACAGAGATGTCCGGAGACCTAAATAAGAAAAATGGCGAAGCTGAGAAAGAAGAAGATAGAGAAGAGAAGACAGTGGCACAGTCCAAACCCAGAGAGGCCCGGAGTCCAGTGAGAGAGTAAGGGTGGCTTCCCGCACCCACTTAGGTACCTTTAGTAAAAAGTGGGACACAAAACATATTTGAGGCGCATCTACCTTCCATGAGCCCAGGCACAGTGGCTAAATAGGAATAGCAGGGTGAACCAATGAACCCCAGGAGCTCAGGTGCTAAAAAGGGATACTCCAGAGGAGAGTGCCACAAGAGACTTTATAGTTTCCTTACACCTAGA
>CAUYRT010026549.1:0-35368 GCA_963574885.1 Lepilemur ruficaudatus
CCAATTAATTTCTTTCTATTTATAGTAGAGACGGGGTCTCGCTCTTGCTCAGGCTGGTCTCGAACTCCTGACCTTGAGCTATCCACCCGCCTCGGCCTCCCAGAGTGCTAGGATTACAGGTGTGAGCCACCACGCCCGGCCCAATCTTCTTTTTAAAGCCTGAATGTTATTCTGTTATATATAAACATTATATATGCACACAAATATACACACACATACACATGTGTGTATACATATATACATTTTCTTTATTCATTCCTCTGTCGATAAACATTTGAGTTGTTTCCATGTCTTGGCCATGTGAATAATGCTGCAATGAACATGAGAGTGCAGATCTCTCTCCAACATACTGATTCCATTTCTTTTGGGTATATATCCAGAAGTGAGATTGTTGGATCGTATGGTAGTTCTATTTTCAATTTTTTGAAGAACTCACAATATCCATACCATCCTTCCATAATGGCTATACCAATTTACATTCGCACCAATAGTGTGCAAGCATTCCATTTTCTTCACGCCCTCACCAAAGCGTATCTCTTGTCTAATAATGGTCAGCCTAAGAAGTATGAGGTGATATCTCATTGTGGTTTTGATTTGTATTTCCCATATGATTAGTGATGTTGAACCACCTTTTCATATACCTTTTGGCCATTTATTAATTTTTTTTTTTTGGAAAAATGTCTATGCAGGTCCTTTTCCTATTTTTAAAATCAAGTTTATTCTTTTGCTATTGAGTTTTGTTTCTTACATATTTTTGATATTAACCCATTATCAGATATGTGGTTTGCAAATATTTTCTCCCAATCTGTAGCTTGCTTTTTTACTTTGTTGACTTTCATTTGCTGTGAAGAATCTTTTCAGCCTAATGTAGTCTCACTTGTTTTTGTTGCCTATGCTTTTGGTGTCATATGTAAAAAATTGTTTCCAAGATCGATATCAAGAAGCTTGTTTTCTTCTAAGAATTTTACAATTTCAGGTCTTACATTTAAGTTTTTAATCCATTTTGAGTTTGTTTGTGTGTGGTTTAAGACAAGAGTCTTAAAGTCTTAAGTTAAACTCTTAAACTCTTAAAATTTCATTCTTTTGTAAGTGGATATCCAACTTCCCCAATATCATCCATTGAAGAGACTATCGTATTCCCATTGTATGTTCTTGGCATCCTTGCCAAAGCTTAGTTGACTAGATATGTGTGGGTTTATTTCTGGTATCTCTATTCTGTTCTGTTGGTCTACATATAAAATCTTTTTTCTATGCCAGCACCATACTGTTTTGATTACTATAGCTTTGTAATATGCAGTTCACTGTTAGTAACAACACAGGTTTGAACTGTGTGGGTCCACTTATATGTGGATTTTTTTCAATAAAATTTACCACAGGTGTGCTTGCCTCTCCTGCCTCCCCTTCCACCTCCTTCACCTCTTCCCTCTCTGTCACCACTGGGACAGCGGGAAGATGACACAAAAGGATGAAGACCTTTATAATGATCCACTTCCATTTAATGAATAGCAAATGTATTTTTCTCTCCTTTCTGATTTTCTTAACATTTGCTTTTCTCTAGCTTACTCTATTGTAAGAATACAGTATAAAATACATATAATGTGCAAAATATGTGTTAATCAACTGTTTATGTTATCAGCAGGGCTTCTGGTCAGCAGTAGACTATTAGTAGTTAGGTTTTAGGGTAGTCAAAACATACACATGGATTTTCGACTGTGTGTGGGAGGTTGACTCTCCTAACCTTTGTGCTGTTTCAGGGTCAACCGTAGTGTGAAATAAAAAGGTATGACGCCTCCAGCTTTGTTCTTCTTTCTCAAGATTGCTTTAGCTATATCAGGTCTTTTGTGGTTCCATACAAATTTTAGGATTTTTTTTCTATTTCTGTGGAAAATGCCATTGGAATTTTGATAGTGATGGAGTTGAATCTATAGATAACTTTAAGTAGGACAGGAATTTTGACAATATTAATTCTTTCAATACTTGAATATGGGATGTCTTTCCATTTACTTACATCTCCTTCACTTTTTTCAATCAATGTTTTAGTTTTCAATATACAGATCTTTCACCTTCTTGATTAAATCTATAACTATTTTATTCTTTTTGATTCCATTTGCAAAAGGATTGTTTTTAGTTTTATTTTCAAATAGTTTGTTATTAGTGTATAAAAATACAACTGATTTCTATATCCTGTCCTTTTACTGAATTTGTTTATTAGTTCTAACAGTTTTTTGGTAGAGTCTTTTGGATTTTCTATAAGATCTTGTCATCTGCAGAGACAATTTTATTTCTTCCTTTCCAGTTTGTATTTTTCCTTCCCTCCTTCCTTCATTTTGCCCGATTGTTCTGGCAGGACTTTCAGAACGATGTTGAATAGAAGTGGCAAGAGTGGTCACCCTTTGTCAAGTTCCTGATCTTAAAGGAAAAGCTTTCAGTTTTTTACTGTTGACTATGGTGTTATCTGTAGGCTTGTCATGTATGACTATTATGTTGAGGTACATTTTTTCCATGCTTAATTTACTAAGAGTTTTTAATCATGAAATGATGTTAAATTTTATCAGATGCTTTTTCTGCATCTTGAGACAATCATTTTTATCCTTCATTGTCTTAAGGAGTTGTATCACATTTACTGATTTGCATATATTGAACCATCCTTGTATCCCAGGGTTAAATCCCATTTGACCATGGTGTATGATTCTTTTAATGCCATGTTGAATTCACTGTGCTAGTGTTTTATTGAGGATTTTTATATCTGTATTCACCAGGAATATTGGCCTGTAATTTTCTTTACTTGTGGTGTCCTTATCTGGCTTTGGCATCAGGGTAATGTTGGTCTCAAAGTAAGTTTGGATGTGTTCCTTCCTCTTCAAATTTATTGAAGACTTTTGGAAGGGATGGTATTAATTCTTCTTTAAATGTCTGATAGACTTCACCAGTGAAGCCATTCGGTCTTAGGCTTTTCTTTGTTGGAAGGTTTTTGATTACTGATTCAGTCACCTTACTTGTCATAGATCTGTTCAGATTTTCTATTTTTTCATGATTCAGTCTTGGTAAGTTGGATATTTTTTATCCATTTCTTCTAGGTTATATAAATTGTTGTCATAAGATTATTCATAGGAGTACCTTATAATTCCTTGTATTTTTATGTTATCAGTTATAATGTATGCCCTTTTATGAATTTATTGAATCATCTCTTTTTTGGTTAGTCTAAAGTTCTGTCAATTTTTTTTTTTATCTGTTCAAACAACTAAGTCTTAGCTTTGTTGACATTTTCTATTATTTCTTCTTTTTGGAATTCCTTCTTGGCCCACTTTTGCTGTGCCTCATAAGTTTTGGTCTGTGGTGTTGCCATTTTTGTTTGATTGTTTTTGTTGGAAATAAATGGCAACACAACATACCAAACTGGTTTTTAACAGTTATAATTTGGGATTTTACCCAGAATATCTTCTACAAACATATTGTCATTAATTCATTTAAAACATTTTAATGTAGTGTTAGAAATGCTTGAGAAATACTATCACAGTTTTGCTTCCTCTTACCATAACAGATGCTTGAATTCCTTTCTACTTTGTATGAATCTAATGCCAAAATCACATAGCAATTGACATATGTCATTAAAATAGAATATACATTCTAGCAATAAAAAGTAATTTAAAACTCACATCGTAAAAATTTCAAGTATTATAGACAGACTTAATAGTTACAATTCACCGAGTCCCTTTGTTAGATTTTTTCCCTTAAATTAGCATAATTCTCTCAAAGAAAATTTAATTTTGTGTTCCTATTACAATGATAATCTAGAAAATTAATATATGCATACACTGAATCATGCAGATGACCGTGTTAGCCTGAGTATGGCCACTCATGTTCAGTCCCCATGTTTGTGCATTGTCTACAATCCCATTTAAATTAACTGAAAGCCAAATAATTTTACAATGTGCTGAATGAATTTTAAAAAAACAGTATTTTGAATGGAGAGAAGTGGGAAAATTGCATAATTGTGGACTAATTAGTTATAAATAATTATAACTAGACAGCAAAATTGACAAGTCATACTTTAACAAATGAACAAAAACCCTATATTGCACATTTGGTCCCCCATTTGAGCTATGAATGGACATATTGGGAAGATCCTGTTTGCTCAATTTGCAACAGTTCATTTGCAGTATGGCAGCAATGAAGAATGAAAAATGTTTCTACACAGGTTCCAGAAATAGGTTTAGATATCAATTTAATATTGATTTCAGTAGCACCTAATTTCACCCCAACCTCAAGTAAACAACACAGTTTTACAGAGTTGTCAAGAACTGCCTTGTTAATATCGACATGTGAGGCTAAAACTGGGTCTCTACGTTTCACTTTATGGCTGTTTTTTTTTTCTTCCATGGAATAACATCTTTATTTTTAAAATAACTTCCTTTAAGATTGAAGAAGTATATAGTTTCCATCAGTCTGCCAGATTTCAAACTTTGCTACAACACTATAGTAACCAAAACAGCATGTTACTGGCACAAGAACAGAGATACAAACCTTTGGAACAGGACTGAGAGCCAAGATATAAAACCATCCTCATATCTTCATCTAATCTTTGACAAAGCAGACAAAAATATGGCTATGTTTTCATTTGTAAGTGACTATTATTTTATACAGAAAATAACATACCTACAGAACTGGCTTCGCTAGAAGACTAAGTAGTGATATGCTCAAAACAGTAGGAAAAGAAAACAACTGTTTACTTAAAGTCATATAAGTTATTTGTTATATGTAATTTTTCAGATTAACAAAATTTTTAATTTAGTAATTCTTTTTCCTTATATCATCTTAAAGCTTTCTACTTTTTTTCCTTCAAAGAAATCACACCCTGCTGGGGTAAATTCTCTAAGCACAAGCTTTCTAATTACAGAAAAGTTGCACATCACATGCTACGTTTGTTTATGGCACAATATAGCATTTCAGTTTTTTGTGTTTCTCCTGACATCTATACTAGTACTGAAAAGATGCAATGGAGTCATCAGCAAAAACACAACTTTGTACCAAATAAAAGCACGTTAGGGAAGAGGAGAGACTCCCAAGGCAACAGATTTCCTATAGCGGTCCTTTCCTATGAGTACTAAGGTAATTAGCCTCAACAGGAGATAATTTCAGTTCACAGGGGTTGCTGTTGTTTTAAGTCTTTCTGGGAAATTTGGATTTTCCATTGATAGCAGTTTTAACATGTCACACTGGAGCCAGAGTGAATTAAAGTGAAGAGCTACACAGTCTAAACAAACATTCCTTCCCATTATCAGAAGCCTGACAACATAATAGCATAAACTATAGTCAAGTGGTCACATTCACAAGTAATGCAGGAACAATTAAAAAATCAAAGAAATGCTACATTTTCTAAACCAGACTGGAGCTGGGGTAAGCATGTTTAAAATCACTACTTCTCCCCTCTCCCCTACAAGTTTTGTATTGTGTTTTAAGTTGAAAAAAATATATAAGCAATGTTTGTTTGAATCATGGTTAGTCTACCTCTAGCCTGTGTTTTGTAAAATTAAGATAGACTGTGGTAACATTGCAGTATAATTCAGGTATGTAAACCTTGAAAACACTATTTGATTTGGCATGCTTAATTTTTTATATTATTCTGTTTTATCAAAATTGCATAATTATGCAAACAAATTAGGACCTGCAATTCTACTGTATTTTACATTTTCTTCAAGGATGTTAATAGAATTTGGTTATGTTTAAATGAAGACTTTTTATACATGTAATGGCCGATATGATTTACATGTTGAAAGTGAAGTGTACCTGCATTTAATTTTATATTTTTATAACCAGGAGACTTTTAAAATCTCAAAAATTGATAGAATTATACATCAATGGACTCTGAAATGAAAACATTTTGTCAATAATTTTGGAATTCTAATATCACTTTACTATGTTTAGCTGAGAATTATATAGATAGTAAAAATTTATCAAAATGCTTTTGGCTATGGAATGTTTGTATCATAAATCTGCAACAGATTTTTTGTTGTGGTTTCAGGGAGGTTGTGCTAGTTTTATTTCAGAAAATTGTTGAGACTTAGACTTTCTCTGAGTGTGTGTGCACGACAGAAAGAAGAATTTGCCTCTGAACGCTTTGAGCTCAGCGGCCCCACATCCAACACGTTCCAAAACCCTCACGTTCAAATACTCTGCTCCCATAAATACTTTCAGATTTGCCCCACCTTGTTGTTTTTGTTCAGGAAAAGAAGTAAATCAATTACCATGACATTAAAACATCTTCAAGTGAGGCTTTGTTGGTTCTTCCACATTGATTCTCTAAGCAGTGGTCTGGCAAACAAGTCATTTTACTCTTAACTGCACTCCAGTTTGATGTCCTTTTTCTACAACTGAAGATTCTTCTGAATTCGGAGACTGGGGTCGAGGGGTAAGTGAGCAGGAATACCAAGATGCTGCAACATGAATAGCAGCAGGAATTCAATTCCACCTATTTTAAAAATACTCATCGTACACTAAAAACTGCTGGGCACACCAGAGGATACAGTAATAGAAATATTCACTCTGTCCTAAGGTAACCTACAAGCAGCGGGGAGATAAACTACAGAAAAAAATTAATCACTACACAAGGCACGTTGTAAAAATGCTTTATATATATATATATATGAAAGCGTAAGAACAATAAAAAAGATACAAGTTCTGAAAGTATTCCTAGGTCAGTGATTCCCAAGCCAGGAGATGCATGAGAAACACTTCGGAAAATCTTTCAAAAAGAAAAAAAAAAGTCAAGATTAGCACTTTCTCTCACTCGCTAAGCAGTCCTGGGGAATAAACACTGGCAATGCATATTTTAGAAAATCGCTCCCGATAATTTTGATGTATAATCAAGTTTGGAAACACTAATCCACATTGCACAGGTATACGATAGTTACAAAAATTTGTGTAACTATGTCTGCAGCTCTCCTAATATTTTCTATTTGGAGCTCACTCACATGGAACTAACTCTTCCAAACTAACTTCCATTTGCAAAATTCAAAACATCCAAGTAATTCCACCTAGTTCCAATCATTTCTCAGACCATATTCATAATTTTACATTTATTGACATACTTCCATTTTTAATGCATTCTTAGTTATCTAGTCACATGATTTTATCCTGACTGCACTATGATTTAAGGTCATTGATTGCATGAAATTTTTTGTAGTTAGAAAAAAAGTACATAAAAATATACATGTATACAAATGCACACGTGTATGCCATGTACACATTTATAAATTTGCCCACATTAGCCCAGTCTTGTGTTTTGCCTATGGTGATGTTTAGTGACTTATTGATAGAGCACTTTGGAAAACATTAGCAAGTACTCCTCACAAGCATGCTTCTGAACATTTCAGTAATAATGCAATTGATCTTTGGAAAAAAACATGAGGGTTGGAGTGCTGACCCCTCCAGTCAAAAATCCATGTATAAATTTTTACTCCCCGCAAAACTATGTATAGCCTACCACTAAAGTCAATTAACACATTTTGTACATGTATTGTACACTGTATTCTTACAATAAAGCTAGAGAAAACGTTATGAAGGAAATCATAGGGAAGAGAAAATGTATTTCCTATGCATTAAGTGGAAGTGGATCATCATAAAGATCTTCACCCTCATCGTTTTCACGTTGAGTAGGTTGAGGAGGAGGGGGAGGGGTTGGTCTTGTCTCAGGGGTGGCAGAGGCGGAAGAAAACCCATGTAGAAATGGCACGCTCAGTCCAGACCTGTGTTGTTCAAGGTCGACCATACTTCTGCGCATCCCCGCCCAAAGCAAATCTGAATACAAATGGTTTACTTTACTTGCTGAGCTTTAGGGCTGTTTCAACCAGACTTCTGGAAATGTTAGTGGTGAAGGGGAGTGAAGTCAGTTCCCGCCTCTGTCGCCTACCTCTGCAAGGTGGGAAACAGGGGCTGGCGAGAGGACCCCTAGCGAGAGGGACACCCAAGGGCCGCCAGGGACAGCGGAGCAGCCGCCTTTGCAGACCCAGCTTCTTTCTCCCCAAGTTAGCAGGCTAGAAACCTAACTACTCAGTTCTGGTTTTCTTACTATGATAGCTTTTGAATCTGCTAATTTTACCCTCAAGTTTATTTTCTTCCATTATAATGTTTGCTAAAATGAAAGCTTATTTTCTCAGTTTATACTATTTTTGCTAAACTGAGTAAGCTTTCTATGGTAGAAAGAAAGTGAGGAAGCCAAGTTTCCAGGGAATTGAAAGTATAAACTTTTAATGCGTATGTATGGCCACACCCCAATGCCCGTTCACAGAAAACAGCAATAGTTCACGTCTTTAAGGTCATTAGACCAATGGACATGAAATGTTTCTGACGGTGTCACTGAGTTCCACCAGCTGGAATGGTTAAAGTTTCTCTATCTTTTTCCAAGAGCTCCCTATGGGAAACAACAAATTCATCTCCTTCTTGGTTAAAAACAACAACAACTAGCCGGGCGGGGCAGACGAATGGGGTGAGGGCAGAGCAGAGTGGAACGCTGGGGCTGCGTTCCCTTCACCGAGAGCCCTTGTGCCCAGGCTGTTAATCTCTTCCTACGGAGAACCTTCTCCTGGCTACACTCAAGTTTAATCATGCCGTGCTTCCAGACCATGCAGATTTCTGATCCAAAACAATTTTATTCCCAGCCCATTACACAATTAAAAATCCCTCTGGATGAAGGCACAAAAAAAGGACCTATGATGGAACAAGGATTACTGTCTGTAAAACTTCGCCAGCCAAGAAAGGAAAGTGCCAGTGGAAACTTCAAACATTAAAACAGTTCAAAAGGTGCATTGGGTATTACTGGAACATACCACACAGCTCTCAGTTTCTAGGAGTCATCCCTGGAGAAATGACAATAACTGAGTTGACAATAGTCTCAAGCTCATTTAATGTTATTTTAGCAGTCATTTTTTTTTAGGTTTTACTCTACACCTGCTGAGTGTATAGGAAGAATTGTGTTACTTTATGGTGTGGGTAACTTCGTAAAGTGTTTTTTTTTCTTTAGCACATCATGAGAAATTAAAAAAAAAAGTTGACCCACTCAGGAAAAGCATTTACAGATTTAATAGTCATTCAATGAACATTCAGCCAACAAGTATTTATTGAACATTGGCTATGTCTAAGCCTGCTTTAAGTGTTACAAAACAAAGCAAATCTAGAAAATATGGTCCCTGTTTTAAAGAGTTTTTAACCCCACCAAGAAGATACATGTCCTGAAAAAACGTGCATGATAAAAGATTCCCGAGAGAAAACAAGCTGCTCCCTGCCCGCTAGGTTTTAGGGTTAACATGGAATAACACCCTCTGCCAGTTAGTGTTGCTGGAATGGGAAGAACCTAAACCCCACTGAGCTTAAATTTCCATTTAATACCGATTGTCTTCATGCAAATCACTTAGGTATTCTCCTGGTATCTATTTCCTCAGCAACAAAATGGAAATAATACCTTCTCTTTCATTCATAAAAGTTGTGGTGCGATTAAAGGGTGAGATAACACATGTAAGAGAATTTTTGTTTTTGCTTATGTAGTTTAATTTGGAGCTCACTGAGGTCCGTTTACTGCGTGCAAGGCTCTGTGCTAAGTGCTCAATAGGCGATATATGTCATTCGTACTTAAGAGAATCTTTCAAGTCTTATGTATGATGCATAAATCCCATTATTTTTCCTGTCCAACAGATGAGGAAACCGAGACTTAAGGAAATTAAGTGAAAGGCGTAAGATCACATTGTAGTATTCAAAACCTAGATTCTTCCGAATCCACGGAGCACACTCTTAACCAATATGCTCTATTGCCATCCTTTTTGTGCAAAAGAGGCAATTGATTTCTAAAGTACTCTTTGTTAATTCCCTCTCTGAAATTCCTACAATTATTCTTAGTCATCAATGTTGTGCTGTGTCTAAAATATCACTATCAAAATATTCAGGCTACATGGGTAAGGAGACTAGGGTGGATGTTCCACCTTCTCCCCTTAGGAGATTAGTTATCCAATGGATTGCCTCTGAAAGAAACAAACCATGGCACTGAGGGATGAAGCATGTGACCTAAGTGTCCATGGGAAAGATACAGAAAAGTTGGCACCCACAAGCCCCAGAGACAGGCCCCAAACAAGGCTCACTGGACGAGGGAGCAGCCTTGGATGGTGGTCTTGGACTTTGAGGGAAGCCTGTTCAGAGGAGGAACGGAAAGGATGCACCTTAAGGAGGACTGACGACCATACAAAGGAAGTGAAGCTGTCCCTGTGTTGCTTCTTGAAGTCTGGCCTTGACTTTGTCATTGGGTGGAGTGGATTATAGAGAAGCAATGACAAGAAAAGTGGCAAACAGCAATGTCACTTCTTTGGACTAGATTGAAGCTAACCAAAATTGTTTGATTAATAAGAACATTCTATGATTATAAAAAAGATCATTTAGTCATAAAATTGGCTTGTACACAAAGAAAAAGATTGGGTATGATATTTGTATACATTAGATAAATATTTTGAGATTATAAAGGGATTCTAGTACAAGATTGCTATGAAGTAGTTTGATAAAGCCAGTTTTTATTAAAATTTGAATTAATCAAGTTTATAATCATCTCTAGAGATTCCTAATATGGAGTGTAATGGACATTCTCTGCTGCAAAGGACACCGGGAAACGTAGTTTATCCCTGGACATCCGAACCCCAACGAGGAAGGGAGAACAGATTTGGGAGGGCAGCCAGCGATCTCTGCCACAGGTCCGTATTTCCAACACACGCGCGGCCCTCGATTACTGACGGCCTCCATTATTGTGCTCCTGGAAGGCCCACCGTTCGTCACCTGCAATATTGTCCTCACTGGCGTTTCTGCTTCTGCTCTTGCCTCCCTAAATTTATTCAAAACGTTGACTTTCAGCGAGATGTTAAAAAATACATCAGAACACCGCATTTTTCTACCTTTAGCCCTGCTCTTGTTCTGGCCTCTGCTCCTTCCTTCCCGCAGGAGCCTACGTCCACACGGCTGAGCGTTCTCTTCCGCCAGCTCTCAAGGCTCAGCCCTCAGCTTGAGGTCTTCATCAGACCGCGCTTTCCTGGCACGGCCTGGCCTGGCCGCCCTGCTTAAAGTTGTGTCTCTTTCACCACCCTGATGATATTCTGTATCCTCCTTGCCTATTTTTCTCCTCTGCACCTTCCATCATTGGGGGTAGCTTTCTTACGTTGACACCAGAAGGGACTGTTCAAGATAGACGTTTTTGTCTGTTTTGTTCTCAGCAACGTGTATAGCAACCTGATCCCATAGCAGTTGCATCAATAAACACATTTGAATAAGGAGAGAACAAATGTATCGGTAAACCTCAGGCATCTGACTTTCCATTTAAAGCGCCACCTGGGTGTGAATACTTAGGAAATAAGGAATCAATCCAATAACAATAACTAATGTAAAGCTGACAGGCCAGGAACTATGGAAGGAACCTGAGACTTGGAACTGGGAGATTTTAGTTTAATTGCTATTTTGGGACTAATCTCTCCATGAAATTGAACAATTAATTTCCTCTCTATTGGCCTCAGCCTTCTCAGCTAAGTGAAACACAAACACCTCCTTCAGGCTTATAGGGAAGTCTAAATATGTGAAAAAGACAATGCAGTATCTGAAAGCAGCTGCCTATATTTTTTTTTTTAAGTTTCAACATTTATTGAAAGTACCACAGAATTTGTTGATTTCAAGCAGTTTATGTGGGTCATTTGTATAAAACAGGTTCTATTTAATGTTTCAGTTTCTATCCCTACGGTTATGGTGAACCCCGAAGACGGCTTGAATATGTTTAATATAATACATAGGAATAGTAATTGAGGACTTCTTGTATGTAACTTAAATATGTTCATATAGGTTATTGCATTAAATCTTCATAGAGTCCCTAGGTAGGTAGGTACCTGTAGATACATGTAGGATTTGATTGTAGCAGGCTTTGTTAATTAAGATAAGGAAATAAGTTTCGTTTATAAATAACTACACCTTAGTGTTAACCTGAAGTATCAAAATATTGTATAAACACAGAATAAGCATTTTTCCTAAAATGTGTAGTTACTTATATACTATTTTACTTTTCTCCCATGATCTATTATTTCCTCAAGTTCAACCAACAAAGAATGTCATAAATTTAAAGTGTAAAAAGCAGGAGCCTTCAAAGTAATTTCCTTTTCTACGCTATCAGAGATACATGGGAAACATCACTAATTCAAAATTAATTGCTCCCTTTTTTTGCCTAAGAAAAAAACATGGATTTCTCTACATGTTAACCACACATAGCTGTATGTTTATATATATAATTTAGAAGTGTGAAAAACTTAGTAAAAGAAGCAAATTGTGGGTAAAACAATAGAGTTTGGAAATATCAAGGAAACAGCCCCAGATTCCCAGATAATTTAGTTTCAGGAGATGACAATGGTGCTTATTTATCTCAGACTTGGCTCAAGCTTGGGGGAAGATATTTCTCCAAAAAAATCTTAGCCCAGCTGAAGCAATTGATTTTTATTGACTGGATCCAGTATCCTTGTCTCTCAATTTTCGCTACTTGATGCATGACCGCTCACTCAGTCACACACTTTCAGATGGTTATTCAGAAATGAATCAACAACGTCTACAGACTTAATATTCTCTTCTGGCTTTTAACAGAATGGCCTTGTTACTCCAGAAGATGGACAAGAACCAGAACAGACATACCAGTTTCCTAGCTACAGGAATTCAGACAATCAAAAACAGTGTTTGAATGTCCAGTGTTTCTTAAGATACCATGGAGGCAGCATGAATTTCAAAAAGGACATGGTGCAATTCTTCAAGAGGATAGACTTTATCATAGTTTTTAAAAATATTAACAATTGACATCTCAATCCTATTTTATGGATGAGTCTGGACACGCTCACAAAACTTATTTCTACAAATTTCTCAATAGTAGTGGACCTCATAAAATTCTTGACAGTGTTACTTTGAACGCAACAGATAACTTCAATTCATTGAAATAAATGTAAAAGCCCTACGAATGCTAAAAGAATAATTTAATGGCCCTTTGCAAATCTTCTACCTAGACGATTTTATACTGATTATGGAAGTTTTAGTGTCACCATTGCTTTAAGTTTTATAACGGCAGCTAAGTATAGTTAAAAAAATTCCAGCATGTTCTTAGGTTTAAAGGGTCACTTCCTTAATAGATTGGGGCTGTGTCAGATCTACTTTAAAATGAGATAGTACATAAAAAATACCTTGAAAAGTTAAAAGCATCATATAAACGCAGGACCTTTCTTAGATGGAGACCCTGTTTTGGAAGCACTTAACTGTAATTACAAATGCTGAAAAATGAGAAAAATAAGGCACCAAAAATGCTTTCATAGCTTTTTTTTTCCCTAGTGCAAGTGCATTCCCCGATGAGAAGAAGTCTGTGCTGTGCATTGATAATACCGCAAGACTATTTAGACACCAATCATGTAACAAGTGATCAAATCTGAGGGCTCCTTTGAGCTTAGCCCAAGCGTGAATGCTTCCCTCACCCCTTGTGGGCTCTGTGTGAATGTTAAGTTTGTTTTAATAATATTTTTAAATTATGGTAGTCTAAAGCACATAATTAAGATTATTAGTCTTTTGAAAAGGACTCATTTTTCCAACCTTTGAAAACGAAGAAGCTTCTGACTCGTTATCCCCAAAGAGTCTGGAGGGTTTCGTTTACTTCATCTTTCCTCCGCCCGCCCCCAGGGAAAATATGAGAGTACAAACATTTTGGTTACATTTTACATTTTTGCCTGTCTCTAGCAAGGACAGTGAGCTAGCACCCATTATTCTGGATTGAACTTCAACTTTAAAGGAAAAACAATGTACAAACATTGTACATTCATATCATGAAGCATTAAAAAGCAACTTTGTGCAAAACATTAGTATGGCCTTAGGCTGTGCCCTGTGAAGCTGTTAGATAGCTCTATCTCCCTCTACTGGCTAGATTACCATCCCAGTTTCTGAGATCTGTTGACCCAAAGGCTGTCACCCCCAGAAACATGGAAGAAAACAAAGGAGACCAATTCCCAGAGCCAGCCCTGCACCAAACAAGGCTGGGAATTTTCTTTCCATCTTTAAAAAAAAAAAAATGATTACCATGAATAAAGAGTGCTCAATGGAAAAAAAAAAGGACATATTCTTCTTAAAAAATACTACCAAGAAGCTCCTTGAAGATTACAATGCAAGTGCCTCTGTGCCTAGAATGTGACTTTTCCCAGGATAAATTAAAAAAGAACAATTTGTAAACTGCATCCACAACAAATCTCATGGTTGAGAATGTATGTACATTAAAAAAAACACCTAATATTTTACCTACTTGATAAATGGCTCATTAGGGGACCACTGCAGGAGTCAGTGAAGGCAGAGCCTGAGCTGAGGTCTTTTAAGTGGCATGACACGTTTTCTCCGAGTTCGCAGGGTTAAACAGGTAAGTGGTTTCACATGTGGGTCCTTCCTAAAAAATGAGGACAACGATGATGAGCTAGCCACTTTTTTAGAGGTGGAAAAAAACTAGCTGGAGAAGGCGCTCCCTGGAGACAGAGTTCCGCAGTAAGTGGAACCTTCTGACAACCGGGGGCCTGGGAGGCAGCAGCTGGGCTCCGTCACCCTGACTGGGGCGGCCTTGTTAGTGTAGCGTGACCCCTGGCGCCCTCGCACAGATAATGCCGGCACCTCTTTTCACTCTAATCTCCCGCCCGTCTGAGCAATTCAGGAGGAGATAGGGGCATTAAGGCCATATTATTCCAAACAACATTTAGCTGAATGGTAGCTGAAGATTGTGACAGCAAAAGACTAATTCTCCTGGTCACATACTTTTCTTCTCAGGAAAGTTTCCTGTTTTAGTACTTTTGAGACCCAAAAATGTCATTAAAATGGAAATCCCACACCATCCTTAGCTGAACCTAGGAAAACTTCTAAATTTCAGGCAGAATTTTTTTGAAGCTTCTTACGCTGCAATGGGCTGGGATAAACACCACTGGATAGCTGGATAAAGTTGAAATCATTTCTTCATGCACTGGCAAGTTTTGTGGACATTATGCCGTATCTCCGGATAGGTTGCTTTTGCAGTGTGTCTCTGAATACTTGGTGGCATTTAGCCCTCTTCCTGGAATGAGGCTCTAAGCGTTATAAGCACATACCCTAGGTCAAAACTCTAAATGCCAGTGGCGAAGTGTGGCTTTTTATGTTAGTGATGCAACACTCCCTTCATTTAGACACTAGAGAACGTGTTTTCTCACAGCCCAGGGAGGCAAGAGCAAAAACTTTCCTGAATTCTTACAGATCAGTTTTATTGCAGCCTACCATTATTTGTTTTTCAAAGCGGGAATCTAAATTGATATCTGATATATATTAAGAGAATTAAAAGCACTCCTCCTGGTTGCATTTTCTTTATCTGTTGTTTTTCCTTTCAAAATATACAGCGACAGGATTTTTCTGTGATGTTCTAATAATTCAATTTGGATTTTAAATTCTGGCAATGGGACTTATGGGAAAAAATAAACTCTCTCTCCGGTAATCGGCAATGCCTGGTGCTCAGAAATAAAATCAGACGGTGATCAGAGATGATTCTTTCCTGTGACAGGGCACCGTATTTTGGCAAAGGCTGGTTATTCTTTTAGTTTTGCCTGCACAGAACAAGAACGAGCTTAAAGTTCCGTGCTAAAAGTTGATTGACTGCCACAGCCAGGGTCTCTTACACCTTTGAGATCAACAGTAGTTACTAAGAACACTAATAATTTTTTAAAATCTCCCTTCAGAAAGGTGTGCATATTACATACTTCAGAAAAAGTGAATACAGCAATAAAGAATTGTTTACTGTATCATTCTTTTAACCAGTACTTACAAACCTGTTTAATGATATTAGATATCTCACCGATTCAAGCAAATAGGCAAATGTGTGTATATTGGGAGCCAGCTATCTCAAATGGAAAATGGGACGTAAAATAAGAAATGAGAATGGCAAGAGTCTTGTGGGGACTCAAATTCTAAAACATGTATATGTGCATATAAATATTTATGTATTAATATTTACACACAACACATATATATCTATGCCTGTGTGTGGACATATGTATGCAGATACATATGAATAACTATGTATGTGTATGTATATTTCCCAATAAGTGTTTCTTAGTTTTCCTAGAAGCAAAGACACCCCAGAAGTAATGGGAAAATAGTCTCTGAAAGGAACCATGGCTGTCTTGAGAGACGCCCGACTCCAGGACTGAGGTAGGGTGGGCAAATCATTTTGCAGCCAACACAGTAAAGACTAGGGTCAGGCAAAACTCATCAATGGGAGCGACATCAAGAGGGGAGGTTTGATGAGAATATTTGCATGGCCTTGGAAGTGTCTCAGGTTGCTATTTCTTGAAAAGGAAAAAAAGCAGTAACTGCACAATGGAGAAATCAGATGATCAAAGTTAACAGCGTCAGTGAGGGGCAGACGGACGTGATGCCCCGAGAAGGGTAGAGCTCCTTTTACGTAGTATTCTGGCTGAGACTGCGTAGCTTCAATTAAGTCACCAAGAATCATTAGACAAATACGAAATGAGGAGTGTTCAACTGGAAAACAAGAACGAAGGACTGGTCTTCAAAACTATCGATGTCATAAAACAAAGAAAAGCTGTAGAAATGTTCCCGATTTAAAAAAGTTAAACAAGCATAGTGACTAAATGGCATAGTAAGTCCTAGAGTGGATCCTATGCTGAAGGGAAGATAACGTTGTATAGAACATTATTATTATAGGTTATTAAGTGTGAAATGTTCAATTTCCTTAAGTTTGACACTTCTTGCTTTATTAACTTTTTTGTGAAGGTACATCCTCAGTCTTTCAAATGCACATTTTGGCTTGTGATTATCTTGCAATTTTTTTAGAGAGCAATTTTTGTGAGACCATGGATAAGTCAAGAATTTGTGTTATTTTTGAATATGAGTTCCCTCGGGGAACCAATGCAGCACAGACAGCTCGAAACACAACCAAGTCTTTGGGAAGGATGTGGCTAACGAACACACAGCATGTTGATGGTTTGATAAATTCTGTTCTGGTAGTTTTAATCTTGCAAATGAGTTCTGTGAGTGACCTGAGACCAAGGTGGATAATGATGAGCTGAAAGCTGTAGTGGAAGTGAATCCATTCTCAACCTGTGAGTGAATTAGCAGCAAGGTTTGAACGTTACTATTCCAATAATGTTGGACCATTTGAAATAAATCAAGCTGGATAGATGGGTTCCACGTGAATTAAACAAGTGTCAGGAGAGAAATTGTCTCAAAATTTGCCTTTCTTTACTGTCAACGACATAAAGTTGAACCGTTTCTACAACATATTGTTACATGTGATGAAAAATGGATTCTTTTTGAAAACCGCAAATGTTCAGCATGTTGGTTGGATAAAGATGAAATGCCAAAACATAAGTCCAAAACGGAATACTCATCACAAAAAGCTAATGGTGTCTGTTTTGTGGTCCAGCGCTGGTATCATCTACTACAGCTTCATGAAATCTGGTCAGTCAGTTACAGTGGATGTCTGTTGCAACCAGTTGCATGAAATGATGAGGATGCTTGTGCTGAAGCAGCCGAGATTGGTCAATAGAGACAGGCCAATCTTCTCGCAGGACAACACTCAACCTACATGTCGCACAAACAACGCTGCTCAAACTACAGAACCTAGACTTGTAAACTCTGTCATGCACCGTATTCACCAGACCTTGCACCAACGACCACTTCTAGGCTTATGGACCACTTCTTGCATGGAAAAATATTCAGTTCTCAACTAGTTGTGGAAAACGCCTTTTGTGATTTCATCACCACTGGCTCTCCAGGCTTCCTTGCTGCTGGCATAAACAAGCCACCATTAAGATGGCAAAACTGTGTCTACAGTTTAGGCACATGCTTTGATAAATTGCACTGTTTGAGATATAAGCAGCTACACTTTTGATTTGAAAGTGGACATTTCCTATTTAATTAAATGACCTAATAGGTAAGTTGACAGAATTGGAATACAGATAAGAGATTAAAGTTGAATGTACTGAAGTTGATCATTTTAAGTGCATATATACATAAATATTCTTAAATACTCTGAAATATTAGGAGTAAAGGGTCATAACATGAAATTTACTCTCAAATGGTTCAGAAAACAGTATTATATAAATGGATGAGATTAGATAGGTCGTTAGGTATTTGGGTGGGTAAGTAAGTAGATAGACAGACAGACATAGACAGAAAACAAATGATGAAGCAAAAGCCAAAGGGGCCAAAATGTTCAGAATGAGTGACTCAGGGTGAAGGCTACGCAGGCATTCTGCATGTGATTCTTTCCTCTTGCAACTTTTCTTGAACTTTGTTTTTTAAAAATTTTAATTTGGAAATAATCCAAAGTATCTTATAGATAGCACATGTAATAAATGTTATTTTGAATATAAAGATCTACATATTTTAATATAAAATCAATTTCCACCTCCACTAAATATTGGACAGATATTGAGCAAATGTTAATTTGAGGATGGGCATGGTGGCCCATGCCTGTAATCCTGGCACTTTGGGAAGTCAAGGCAGGAGGATCGCTTGAGGTCAGGAGTTTGAGATCAGCTTGGACAACATAGCAAGACCCAATCTCTACAAAAAAAAATAGAAAAATTGGCCAGGTGTCATGGCATGTGACTGTAGTCCCAGCTACTTGGGACTATAGGATTGTCCCAAGGAGGCTTGCTTGAGTCCAGGAATTTGAGGTTGCAGTGAGCTACGACGAAACCACTGCCCTCATGCCTAGGGAGCAGAGCAAGACACTGTCTCAAAAATAATGTTAGTTTGAGGGATAAACATTGCCTGCCTAGACTCCACATGTCTCAGTGTAGCCGTGGATATGGGCAAAATTTCCTTTATGAAATAAGCTAAGTTTCTCTTGACATCAATTTTATCTCTAGGAAACTAAAACATAAAACCAACAGAACCATACTTCTGGGCTAATTCCTACCAGGAAGAAAAACTTCCTTGGTTATCAAAATGACAATGTTATGATAAAATCCCTGTGATAACTAGCAATGTCATTTTAGAGTCTTTGATAGCCAGTAAGTGAGAGTGTGGAGACAGCTAGACTTGGTGTCTGCTGTGGACTTCATGTTCGTGTCCCCTCTAAACGCATGTGTTGAGACCCTAACCCCCAAGGTGACGGCATTGGGAGGTGGGGCCTTTGGGAGGTGATTAGGTGATGAGGGAAGGGCCCCCATGAATGAGATTAGTGCCCGTATAAAAGAGACCCCAGAGAGCTAGTTCATCCCTTCTACCACGTGAGGACACAGTGAGAAGGCACTTCATTAATCATGTGGAAAATGAGCTGGAACTCATAAGAGAATAGAGAGCAGAAAAGACAGAATGGTAGTTAGTACAAAAAAAAAAAGTGTAATAGAAGATAGACCCAGGAGATCAAATATTCCAATAATAAAGAGGTTTAGAAACAGATTTAAAAAATGCAGATAGAAAAAGAAATAGTGCGAATATTTCGCTGAGTTTTCAGATCAAAGGCTCTTGATTAACAGACCAGATTAACAACAATGAAAGATAATATTTAACCTGGAAAAATTTCTGAACTCCAAGAAAAAAGAGCAAATCTAACAAGCTTCCAAATAGACTGAAGAGTTTATTAATAACAAATCGGAATAGAGAGAGATTTTTCCCTTTACCACTCAGGAAGCTGGAACAGAGCGAGACAATATTTGTAGTTTTCTAAGGGAAAAAGACTAGAAATCCAAGGATTCTGCAGATAGCCAAGATATAATCCAGGGGAGAGGGAGAGAATTTAAAATTTACCTCACAGAAAGTGATTAGGTAGAAAAACATACAAAAATATAAAGAATATAAATTGGTGTATGAACTGTGTACAGAGTAAAAACTGAGAAGAGCTAATTTTTCCTTATAGCCATGCAATGTTTTTTTTTTTAAATGATGGGTACTGGTCACAGGGAAAATCTTACTGGGTTCCAACAATGCATATTTTATGGCCACATCCTCGTGAAATAGAACTGAACATTAAAATTTCTAAATTACTTGGAGATTAATGAGAACAAGAATATTCCATATCAAAGCCTATAGGATACAGATAGATTCACAACTTTAAAATATTTCACTAGTAAGAAAGATTTAAAACAAATGGACTATGCGTTCAATTTAAGAAATAGGAAAAATGCAGGAGAAGGAAATTAATAAAGACAAAAGCAGAAATTACTGATTTAGGAATGAATGGTAATAGTTAACATTTATAGAACATTTGCCATATACCAATTACTGAATAAGTGCTTTGCAAGCATTGTCATATTTAATCTTCATAATAACTATGAGATAATATTCACCATGAAAAACAGTCATGGACCTTTATGAGCCAAATAATTGCATCAGACTGTATAAAGAAAAATAGGATTGCAATTGTTATAGATGTCTTTTAAAGAACTCTTTCAGCTTTTGATGAGTTTAGCAAATAAAAGGCCAATACTTCCTGTAAAACTAAACAAAGCAAAGCTCAGAATCTAATAAGACAAGGTAGAATACATATATGTATGTTTTTCTCATACAAACATGGTATATGCTTGGAATACATGTAGTTCGTGTATTAAGAGCCAAATGAAAACCAAGTCACACAAGCAGAATCTTGTACAGTTCTCCCTATCTATCAACCCTGTTTTTGGCTACTTGGAACCAAAAGATTCCTTACTTAACATATAGTCTTATCTGTCTTTGTCTAGAATGTAATACGTTAGGCAATTAAGTATTTTCAAATAGAAAAAATCTTGGAATTTGAAATATATTCTCATCCGACATTACACATTAATAGGTAAATGACAAATGAGGATGTTTATCAAAATTTATGCAAAGAGGCCAAATCCATATGTATAAGCAAATTAACAGCCTGAAATATTTTGAATATTGGACAAGCAAGAATGGAAATAAATGAACTATTCAACTCAAGAGGTTCCAATACATACAAACTAATGGAAACTAGCAAGAAAGGATTTATGGAAACAAGCGTGTATGAATTATCTTAAAGTGGATAAAAATTGAAATTTTGCTCTTTCATTCCTTTTTTCTGTTCTAATTTAGTCCGAGTGAATTCAAGTTTGTGTCATAACTTGTGTCAGCGTCGACTTGGTTTTGAACTGTTTCTAAAATCGATTTCCATGGTGGAATTTCTCGAATGTTCTTTCCTGATCCCATTCAGCTACTTTGTCATGTCTGTCTGCCCCCATTTCAGTGTCCTTTCCCGTGACGGACCGCGGACACCGCTGTGTGGTGGGCCTGGCCTTCTGTGTCATGAGCTGCCTGCTCCGTCGTGACACTGCATTGGAGTTGGTTGGGTTGAACCAGATCCGAAGTGAGGGAAAAACGGTCCCTTTTCCCTTTCAAGAAAGGGTAAGGGGCAGCAGACAGGGTCTCCCTAGGCACGTGGACCTGTGAAATGCAAAGCCCGATGCTTCTGGGAGCCTTTTTATTGCCATAAGGACTAGTCTGTAATGAGAATGGAGGATGGAGCAGGCGCACCCGGAGCGCAGACTCCTGGCCGCTCAGCGCCTTCCCAGACCAAGTGTCCCTGAGCCATCCCGACACTCTGTCCCATTAACCCTGCTTTTGGCTACTTGGAACCCAAGGATTCCTCTCTTAACACATTGCAGTTTTTATTTCATATTTCTGGTCATTATTTTTGACTGTTGAGAACACAATCCAGATTATTTTAGTTCTGCTTCGTTCAGTCAATCTTTTCTACAAATGTGCTGTTCCTGCGCCCGAGTACCGTGTTCTCTGTCTTTTCATTACAGAGATGTTTGCTGATCTCCATGGAGGCGTTTCTTTTTCTTTCTTTTGCTGCAATGCGTTTCTGAAGGAGGATCAGTCCATCCCCGTTGTGGTGGATTCTCCGATTCCTTTTGCTTCGGTGCCGTCTGATGTGCGCATCCCTTGATCGATTGTCTGGAGGGTTAGAGCTGTTTCTCCGGGGGACTCTGCCGGTCACCTCCCTGCGAGTGGCGAAGTCTTGCCAGAACCAGCAAACCACAATCCCTACGTGAGCCGCTCTCCGCTCTCCAGGCTCAGCTGTTGCTGCAGCTGACGTCGGATCCGGGGTGCCACCCCACGCAGGCGGCTCCTGCCTCGGGGCGTCGCCGGCCACCCCGTCCGGAGTGCGCAGGTCGCCCCGGGGTGTGCTCGGTTGCAGCCCACCGACACGGCTGGCCAGAACCACAGGCTCCTCGTGTCAGAGACACAGATATTAAATCGAGCAGTTGGAAATATGAAGATTAGATAGTATGGAAGTGTTATAAAAGTGTAGAACTTGCATAAAGAAAATAAGTTGCCTTGTGGCGCGTTAACGTGCGGGTCCCCGAGTATTCCTAGGTTCTAGAGAACTGATGTTGAAAGAGTGCTTATAGGTTGACTGAGGAAAGGTTAAGGGGAGAACCAAGGACAAGGTCCTTCCATCTCTCGTTTGTGGTGTGGGCCCTCCCTGCTGCTGGCGTCCTCTGTCGCCACAGGGTTGCCGGAGTGGACAGGGCCACCGCCACGCAAGGGGCCTGCCGAGGGACCCGCCCTCCGGGGAAGGAGCCACGCGGGGAGGCACAGAGGGGCCTCGCGCCCAGACCCCTCCTCACCACCCCAGCCCTGCCCCAGGGCCCCTCAGGGCAGAAAAGGGGCAGAAGGAGCAGAGCATAGATCTGGAGAGGAGAACAGAACAAACAATCTGAAGAAAACAGAGTTTAAGGCTAGAACATGAAAACAAAAGTCATGAAGGCATTGGGGGAAGGGGCTGGAAATATGAATTTACAGTATCAAAACTAAAGTGTAGTACTAGTAGGATTATAGGTTAAGAGCAAAAATTAAGGGGCTAAAATTCTTAGTAAAAATATGAGACACTAATCAAGATTCGGAACAAAATGATTTTACAAAACGAATGCAAAGCAGAAAGTCTACACATGAGAAAGATTTGGTTAGAATGCAGCAGTAAAAAAACAGTATCAGTCAAGACATCATGCACAAAAAGTCTGCTTAACTATGACTAGTAGAATTTTTGTGCTTTATGTATTTTTTTGAAATAAGTATGCCTTATCTTTATGATCAAAAAGGAAAATAATTTAGAAAATAGGAAACACAAACACAGTTCAGTTATCCAGTTGATACTCAGAAATATGCCAGTTAAAAAATTGTGTTTTCCTCAAGATTTTCTAGGCTCTCCTCCTATAAAGTGTTATAAAACAATATACTCAAGCACCTTTACTTCATCTCCTTGCTAAATTTATTTTCAAGATGCTCTCATGAAGATGATTTTTATACACTTTTTGAAAAGCTGCTGTTTTTAATACTGTTCATTACATTGTGTTTTTAAAAGAGACCTATACAATAAATTCCTCTTAAAGTTTAGTACTAATTAAAAGTAAATTTTTGAAATAATCTGGCAAGGCTAGTCACAGTGGCTCATGCCTGTAATCCTAGCACTCTGGGAAGCCAAAGGTGGGAGGATCGCTTGAGCCCAGGAGTTTGAGGTTGCAGTGAGATAGGATGATGCCACTGCACTCTGCCCAGTGTTGCAGAGTGAGACTGTCAAAAAATAAGTAAGTTACCAGGTGGAAACTCAGCCTGGTCACCATACTTCAGTTAGGTCAGCTCATGTTCAGGAAAAGCTACTCACTGGTTGAAGGGACATTGCAAGGAGAAAAGGAAAGCTCTGCCTATACCAAACTTCCCGTCACCGTCAGGTCCTCAAAGCACCCAGGAGAATCCAAAGTCAGTAACTTTTTGTGCTTGGAGGCAAAGGCTACTTCCACTGTCCTGTGCTTCTGCTCATGACATTTTATGTTAGGAGACAGTTCAGACACCAAGCAGCGTGTAAGGGGGAGCTGAAAACTGAATATGAATAAAGTAAGCCCTGAATAACAGTTGTTGATGGTCCTATAATCGGTCCTTGCAACTTTATAGAGCAGATGGGATTCCCAAAAGATCTTAAGAACGATAACTAAAGGGTGGCGTCTTTTGTATAACTGTTTTCTGATCTGAAGGAGAGTTCTAGGGGGAAATAACCAAATTAGGAGCATGTAAAACAAATGTGTTTATTGTTATCTATTATTTATGGCCTTCTGGATAGCTAATAGTTCGTTTGACTATACTTCTGCCTAAACCAAGTTAAATTAATTTAGCTGGTAAATTGAATAATGTTGTATCAACTGCTTTGCTGCAATCAAGATATATTTCATATATTCAACTCTTAATCTACTAACCCTATTTTCCAATGTTGATGGATAATTGCCTTTAAGTGCATCCCTGCCCTCTGTGCTTTTAGGGCTGGTCGCTAGTACCGTTACTGGAAGTGGTGTGTTCCCAGAACCATTTTGAGAAGGCAATTTGGCTTAACTCCGCCATCAGTAGTTATCAGTAGAATCTGAGGGCTGTGAGAGCTATTAGCTTTCTCTAATGGTCTTTGCCGCCCTTAAATAATGACAAAAAAGGGCTCATCGGACAAGAGGAAAGCAAGCTTCAACTTTCAACTCCCTAATATTTTGTCCACTTCAGTATGCATGTTCACTGTAGTTCACACGGCACGTAGTCCTGCAGGGAAAGAATGCCTCTGTCAAGATCTGTGTCCCGTATCAATGAATGCAGAGAATGCAGCTTAATCAGACCTGTAATTTCCAAAAATAAATTTGTAACTGGAGTGAATGCATCTGTTTCCACTTATGCTTTACTTGAACATTTGTATTACGGCATATCAGGAAGCTATAAAGAAATAGTGTTGGTAGAAAGTCTTGCCTTGTAGACCTGTATTAACAACTAAGCTAGAACACATTTCGATAATGCGTGAAATTCCAGGTCTGCTTCACCAGTATGAGAAATTCTGAATTATGAACAGTTTGCACTTCCTGCTTCTTCAACAGTTTACTAGATTATCATGAATGGCTTCAAATATCTTCGCTTGTATGTGCCACTATTCAGACCAGGGAAGTTTTACTTTTAATTTTTATTGATTATTGATTTCTTCCATGTTTGATGTTAGAATTTTAATCACCGATTGCTTATGCTTTTAATGTTTGTTGTTACAGTTAACGTTTGCAATCGCAGTGTAATTTAATGAACTTGACTTAGAGGTATGCTTCACTTTCTCATTAGGTTTCTGAAAACTCAGCTAATAGTGATTATTGATAACTGTAGTGGTCAATACGAAGATGATCATCTCCCCAGGGTAGTGCGTGCCCTGGAAGGGGTTTCAGATGTGGTTACAGGTAACTGGGCATCCACCTTGGTCTGCTATTACCTCTGGTGCTCAGCAAACCCAAATGTTGCTACGGCATTTAGGTCAGGCTGTGTCATTCTAGAGGGGAAAGGAGAGGCTTCTTGTTTGAGGCCAAAAAGAAAGTCAAATATTTCTAAAAATTGTAGTTCTTTTCGGCTGAAAAATAAAGGAGATCCATAAAACCACAGGGATGATTAAATATTTTCAAGGAAGTCTCTAAATTGTGATACCTCAAACCTCTAATGCCAAGGGAAAAAACAAAAATATGCTTCTGTTACATCTTAACAAGACTGTTGCTATAGAGTGTATTGTTTTATCTTGAGTTGACATGAATGTGTTACGTTTAATATGTACATTTATAATAGAAATATATTTCTATATATTTGGACAAAAATCAAAATGAGATCATAGATGGGAAGTTACTTTATGCTTTGAAATATTTAAAATTTAAGATTATCTATAGATGTAGGGAAGCCTCAGAAGCAATATGTTCCTTCCGCACTATCACATTGAATTATCCAATTCAATGTTATCCGATTCTTCAGCGACATTTCAATCATTTGATTGTCATGTAGTTTCCTAGCCCAAATCTTTCCATAAGCAGAAAATTGTGGATCATAAAATATTTACAAGAACAAAGATGACTCAAATCTTCTCTGGTTTTCAGATACATGTTGAGCAATATTTCAAAAGGTGTAAATATCTATAACTGCTCTATGGAAATCCATGTGAGTTATTAACAGATGGTAGGTAATTCTTTATACAGACACACACATCTACACATACATATGAAATTTTAAAAGATTAGGTACTAGCTTTGTACAGTAAGTTTTTATATCTTGCCAGATAGTTGTTTTAAGGAACAAAGATGTTTGCATTAACTGCTTCAAAAAGTGCTTTAACTCAAAACCATATTTTAAACATAAAATGCAAGTAAAGTTCACTGGATGCTCTTTGAGGAGCGAGATTACGGTATTGTTCCTTGCATTTTACCAGAGATTAAATATCCACTTCTAAACCCAAAGTGGATGTTTAATAAACCTTTCCATTGAATGTTTGGCTGAAAACTGTTTCAAATATATTCCAAAATTAGAATTCCGTGCTCGAATTGGAGGTGTTCAGTTACTGCTAATGATCATGAGGAATATATGCTCACAGCACACAGAACACCGGTCCAAAAAGAGCTTAGTAAAAAGTTAAGCCAGCAATAACCATCTGAGCAAATTGAGACAATGGAGCATTATCTTCTCTTTCGCAAAGAAAGATGTGGTTTACAAAGCGATGCCTGTTTATGTAGGTCATCCTTGTTTATTTCAAACAAGTGTTCAGGGTCGTTTATTCTTCTCCACGACTGCCAGACTGAACATTATGTGTGATAACAACACATCAGCTATAGCAGGGTTTGAAGGAACAAGACACTTTTGTCAAGTAGATCTTATGAGTTTGGAATGTTCCAAATATTGAGCCATGATATTAATCCAGTAAATGTTCTAGTTAGACTCAAGTCAGCAGATTTTTATAAAGTGACTCCTATGTACTTAGCATTTTGATAATGACTCCTCAGAGGAGTTCCTATCCCTGGGGATTTACTCTAGTTAGGGAGGACAGATTTATGTTTTTTTTTTTTTTTTTAAAAAAAAAAAACCTCAAATTTAGAGAACAAAACAATTCTATGACCCAGTAGTGAAACGTATGCTGTGGATTATAAATGTTTCAGGAACGAGGAAATTCACGTGAACAGGCACGTTCACATTTGGGTTTAGGAGGGGAGTGGGTCTTGGAGATGAGCAGGGTTTTGGTTGACAGGAAGGATGGCAAGGACTGGAGAGATGGGTATGGCTCAGACAAATGCATAAATGTTGGAGCACACATATCTGAGAGTCAGCACCGCATAGTGATAAGAACCAGGACACCAGAGTCAGATTTCCTGGGTTCAAAGCCTACCTTTGTGTTACCTAAACCAGCTTTAACTCAATTTTCTCATCTGCAAAATGAGAGAAATAGTAGTACCTAGTACTGCTACAAGGTTTCAATAAGTTAATATATGTAAAGCATATATATATAAAGCACTTATAATTGTGTTCCAGACAAGTAAGTGCTAAACAAACGCTTGTCAGCTGGGAAAGATGTTTGAAAGGTCAGTATGAACATACCCTAACTAGAGCAGGAATTTGGGGGAGTAATGGGACTATAAAGCAGTTTAGTATCTTACATTTCATATTTACACTTTATATAAATGGCAAAGCCCACACAGAATACGGGTTTCCTGCCTCCCAGGTTACTCTATTATATCATGCTCTGTTCCTATGTCTCCAGCTTTCTTATTTTTAAATTGTGGGAAATATAAGCCTCAATTTTTGTTAGGATTAAATGAGTTAATACAGATCAATTGCTTAAGACTGTGCCTGGCATATTGTTAAACCATGAAGTGTTAAGAAAACAAGTGCTAGCCATTCATAGTAGTTGTATCGATTAGCTCTGGCTGCATAATAAACCACACCTCCCACTCAGAATTCTACGGCTTGGCACGATGGGCTGCGCTCACTTGTGTGCGGTTCTCATCTGGGCTAGCAAAGCTGAATTCATTTGGGCTCACTTCGGGGTCTACGATCAGGTGGTAGAACGGGTGGGTAGGAATTGGCACTTTGTAAATGGCCTCCACTAGGGACAGCTGCGATGCCTGGGCTCTCTCTCCCTGTGGCCCCTCATCCCGAAGAAAATTAGCCCAGGCTTATTCACAAAGTAGGGTGTTCTCCAAGCAAGTCTCAACTCTGCCTTTTCTTTATAATTGCCCCACTGGACAAACAATTCACACAGCCATGCCCAGAGTCAGCATAGGGGTGAACTACTCCAGGGCATGAATACAAGAAGGGAACAAATTCGGGGTCCTCACTGCTGCAGTCTACAGTTACATGTAGTAGCACTTTAAACTCAAGAAACAAGTCTTCCAGTTAAAAATGATGATTTAAACAAATGTGCATGTCTCCCTCTTCCTCCTGAAACCCCATTGTGAAAGTGACAGCCAAAAAATAATAAGCCTACAAGGAGAAGAGATGAAGAAGAGAAAATATGAGGAAAGATTTCAACAATGGTTTTGTTAATTGATTAGCAAAGCAGAGGAATCTACTCCCTGAAAAAGCAATCGAGGAGAAGCAATGTAAATTCAACCACTCAACCCCACCAAGAAGCTCTGGACTGGGAGGATTCAAGGACTGCCCTCCTGGCCTGTATCTGCCACCTACAGATTTGGTCTCTGCCTAACGATATAGACAACTCTGGATTACTGGATATTTGAGGAAAGTCTCTATTTCTTTAAGTCTTTCACTTTCATGTTAGACACCAAACAGATGAACGAAATCCAGAGGAAACAGCTATGATGGAAGGAAGAGAAGAAAATATTGTAGAAAGTACACTGAATTAAAACCCTCAGAGAAATAAATAGATCTAGGGCCCATAAAATTAGATCCAAATCCTATTTTTTTTAAAAAAAGGAAAAAACTAAATTTAGGGTATTAAAAACACAGGATAGGGGCGGATGGGTAAAGGGAAATTCTCAGAACTGGGAGCTTGGTTTGACACAGGTGCAGAGAGAGAGCAAGCACACCTGAGCTCACCCACTCCACCCCAGCAGGCAGGAACTACTTGCTCTCAGATGGAAACAGGAGATCTTTTGTTTGGGAAAGTTAAGAAGAAAATGTTTAAGATTTGGATACAACAGGTAGAATGGGTTGGAGGTAAAAGCTGGGATCAGATGAAAGTCTGTTTAGTGAAAAGTGGAGCTCCCCAGTCGCAACGCCCTGCCTCACTTCTAGAACGGAAACCACCAGCGTCATCACCCTGGAGACCGGTGGGTTCTTTAAAGACATTGCTCAGCCTCAGAAGGAAAACATTGCCATTTAAATAAAGGTGCAGAGGTTTTCAATTGTTCGTTATCCAAGCACGCAGAATTCCCAGTCAGTTCATCGACGTATTTTTAGTGCCTAGGATAGTGCCTGATGTATAGTAAGCATTCACTAAAAGTGTTTATCGAATATCAAGCAAATGAGTTCATTTTGTCAGGCCTGGCCTCTGGGCAGACTGTTGTCTGGCTCTTTGGCTCCTTGCTTAGAAGGATCACAAGCAGGCCAGTGCACAGAGTGGTCACAGACAGAAAGCAATTCCACGCAAACAGCTTTTAGTGCAGAAAAGAAGGAAGCTACTTAAAGCGAGACTAGAATGCGTCCCAGAGAGAGGAACGAGTCAGTCTCCAGGAGCCGAGAAAGACGTTAAGGACGTCTCGGTGGTTTCCTTTTATTGGCTTGGTCCAGGGCGGGCTTATGGGAGGTGGGGGATGTTACCAGGTGATTGAGATACACGTCATTGTCAGGTGTTCTGCATTTTCTTAAGTCCCTCTTCCCCCAACCCCCCCCCTTTTTCTGCCCCTCGCAACTGCCCTCCTGGCTTGTATCTGCCACCTACAGATTTGGTCCCTGCCTAGCAATATAGACAGCTCCGGATTACCAGATATTTGAGGAAAGTCTCTAACGTGAAAGTGAAAGACTTAAAGAAATAGACACCAAACAGAGGAACGAAATCCGGAGGAAACAGCTATGATGGAAGGAAGAGAAGAAAGTATTGTAAAAAGTGCACTGAATTAAAACCCTCAGAGAAATAAAAGATCTGGGACCCATAAAATTAGATCCAAATCCTATTTTTAAAAAAAGAGAGGCAAAAAACTAAATTTAGGGTATTAAAAACACAAGAGTAGAAATTAAAAATTCAGTGGAAGTTTAAAAGATAAAGAAAATCTCCTTAAAATAGAACAAAATACAAAGATAATAGAAGATGAAAAATGAGAGATTTAGGGCATTAAGCTGGCAGTCCAACATATACAAATAGGAGTTCCAGAAAGAGAAAATGAAGCATCAAAGATAATTACAAGAACATTTCCCAAAACCGAAGGAAAACCTTCAAAGGAAAACCTTTGAAAGACCTTACCTAGTGTTTTGTACAATGAATGAATACTCAGACAAGGACACATAATTGTAAAATTTAAGCTATCAAGGTAAAAAGAGGAAAATAACAAGTTTTACAGAGGAAAAATCAGGTATTGGTAAAGAAATGAAAGCAAATTGACATTAGACTTTTTAGCAGCAATACTGTTTACCAGAAGACAGTTGAGAATGCCTTCAATAATTTTGAGGAAAATCTAATTTCAACCAAACTGTCACTCAGTTTGGAGAATCAAAAATCCTGCCTCCTGTGCATTTATTCTAAGGTTGTGCTCCAAACAAATGGTGGAGTAATCAAGAAAGAAAAAGCCTTGATATCAAAACTCAGAGAATTCCACCTGGGAGGGCGGCGGGTCAGCAGCCAGGAAGCAGCAGCGGCAGGAGGACACGTCCAGGAGAAGCAGGGAAGCGGTAGGTTTGCTGATGTGATAGAGCTTTGGGGAAATAAAAGCTGAAGCTATGTGGAGAATGAATGAAGCATTTCGCGGCAAAAACTAAGGAAAAGAATATAAGAAACGACACAAGCGGAAAATGAGATATTTACTGATTCAAGAAAAAACAAAAAGTTGTGCAGAGAAAAAGAAAATGCAACCATAATACACTCCCTGCCTCTCCAAGGAACAATATTTAATGATTGAACCGGTGCAAGCACTGATTACTGATTTAACAACAAAAATGTGACTTGTTATATTGAGAGAATGAATAGAGCAAGGAGGTGGGTAGTGGGAAAAGTTAAATTTTCATCTACCATAAGAGAAATGCAAATAATAATATCCACTATATCTCTCTAAAAAAATAGAAGCATATAATTTAGAAATGTAAAGATACGTGCCAGAAAAAAAATAGCTAAAAGCATTATTTTTAAGTAATTAACTTTGGGGTGGGTATAGGATTGTAGGTAAGAAGGAAAGTAGAGCAGGGTCTGATACGTTTTCAATATAAAATTTATTCTTTATGCTACGTGCTTTCCCTGCAGAACTCAAACAGCCCTAAGATATGTCACGCCTCGTTTAAGATGGGTTCTTAGACTGCTACCAGCTAACACCCTCGCTGCTGACCTTCCTGTGGATGTGAGACATAGCTAGGGATTTCCAGGGGGCCAATGAGAAGAATGAAAAAGGCTGTCAAAGAGAAAAGTGAAAGGATGAAAGAGAAAATTCTTACTCCCCTATTTTGCGAAGTGCGCGTAGTGAACACTGTGCCTTTCTCACCCAAGGGGAGAACCCGCCTCAGTAAGCTTTTCTTGGCCTTTTTGTTAAAGTAGATAAATGAAACCTGCCTCATTGCGATTGCCATTCAATCCTTCACTCATATGCTTCTAGTCTATGACTGATTATTTTTTCCATTCTCTAAATTCATATTTTTGCCTCCCAAGCACAGTACGGTGTTTCTTCCTATTACCTATGGCATCTAGTAAAATACCTGCTGAGTAACTAAAATGTCCAAGGCACCCATTTTGGCAATGTGTAAAATAGAAGCAAATGTCTTAAAACAATAACGACAAACATGACCTATCCCCTAGAGGAGAGGAGGCAACATGCTGGTAGGGAAAGTGGGGCAGAGAGGAACACTGATCAGTACAGTGTGACAGAAATGGCGTGGACATCACCACTGGGCAGCAAAGGAGACGGGCCGTAAGCTGAACAGGTGGTGAGGGTTTGGCAGTCTAAATCCGTACAGTGTGGCGATTAAATCTTCTGTCTGTGGAGTCCGAGAGAGCTGGATCCTGACCCCACAACTTATTAGATGCACAACCTTGGGTAAGTTACTTAAACCATATAAGCATATGTCTTATCCTTAAAACAGGTAAGTATCAGAACATCACCTAACCCGTTTAGTAATGTTGGAGTGTCTACCATACACCAGGCTATAGGGATACAATGATGATTAAGACAGTTACGGTTTCAACCCTCATTAAACAATAAGCAAAGAATCAAAATTAGGATAAGTATTCTGAAAGGAAATATGGTAATGAAAAAGAGAACACCAAACCAAAAAAAAAAAAGCTCTTCTAAAGCCAAGGATTTTGTCAGTGGATTACAGAAGACCAGCTAAACTACATTAAGGATTTTGGACTTTAACCTAAGCATGAGCAGAATTGATCGAAGTGTTTTAAGTACACCCCCTTTAAAGAAGTTTTGCAAAGTTGACATGAGAAATCTTATGTAAGATTTTTTATTGCCTACCTAATAAAGCCTTTGCATCTCTAAATGGAGTGTAACTTACTCTATAAGGAATTATAGCTTAACCAGAGTAATTTGGACTGCACAAATCTTTTCCTTAATATTTTTGTTTAGTATCTTTAACATTCATTAGTGAGGAAACTAATTTTCTGTTAAAAAACTAGTATACTTCTTTATATTCCAAACAAAGGCTGCATCACTTACATTGAACACAGCATTCCAATTTACTTGGAATGAACTATTATTTTCCTCATTCATGATTAGATATTGTCAGCACTCAAACTCATTATACCTAGGGGTAAACTATGCAACTGTGGCACAAACCATTGCTTTACATAGGAGGTGTTTTTTTTTTTTTTTCTGATTTTATATTTGTAAAAGTTTTCTACATTTTTATAATTCTCTCTTTTTTTCCTGTTTTCATTTGCGAGCTCCTACATTAATTACTTTCTAGAGTGGCATGTAACTGGGAGATACTATTTAATAAATCACATTTGTTTCAGGTGAAAAGCACTATTTCACGTGTTATTCATCTTCATAATTTCAGCTTCCTGTGACTGCCAACTTCAGGTAGTTGTCAGATCTTAGGGTTGTCGGAAGTCTTGCGGTTGCACTGGGGAAACGGTCAGAAAATGCTCCTCAACTGGGAGACGGGGGCTAGCGAAAATAGCCCACCCTTCTCTCCTTCCTTGTTTTCTTTTCTCCTTCCTTCTTTATTGCCTCTCTTCCCCTGTCCTTTTTATTTTCTTCTTTCCAATCAGGGGCTCGTTCTTCTTCAGGGCAAGTGGTACTAACTCACATCCCACTCATGACATAAGGAGCTACACGTGCAAAGCGAAGGTATCTAGTAGCATATTTCTGACCCCTTGTGTGGGTGCTCAGCATGCTTCCTAGCTGTGTTTCCCAGACAGGCGCCTGATTGACCCACTCCTGGATTTACCTCTGAAGGGAATAAATTTAAAGCATTATTTTAAAATATACCTATAATTTTTAAGAAATATGTAAGATACCCCCTCACTCCTACCCACCTTTGAAACAGTATCCATTCTTCTCTGATAAAAGGGACACCTTAGTGGAAAAGCTTTACCGATTCTGATGATACAAGCACTTAATAAATAGCAATATCATTATTAGTCCAAAGAAAGAAAGAGGAGAGATTGAGAGAGGCCCCGAAGGCCCAGGGCAGGAGTGGGGAAACTTTTCCTGTTGGAAGCCGCATTAATTTAGCTGTAATCAAATAGGGCTGCATTTGAGAAACTTCAATTAGATACACTTAGAAATGTACATTATTTTGTAAAAAAAAAAAAAAATCTAACTACTATGTACTTAATAATTTCAAAAATGAAAACAATTTGTTAATTTTAAAGTTAATTAACCTTTTAATGACTTTGTCATGTCTGCTTTTTGTTGGAAAGCATTTGAATGTTTGCTTGCATCATGGAGGTCCACAGTTTCAGTTGATCCTCTAGATGGGTATCAATCATTTGTGACCTGAAAGACGTCTTGATTTGGGTTAGGTAGGAGAATGTAGATTCGAAGCAATAAGTGGTGGAAAAGCATTAAAGAATTTTCAGGCATGTTGCCAAAAGTGTGGGTATTCTATTGCATTTTTCTATATTTCAATTGGATCTCTCTTAGCATCAATGACTTTCAAATGTCATTTACTGAGAGCTCAATCAATTCCATCTGTAGTTCTTTAGGTGCCTTGGTGATATCAACTAGGTGAGGCTGAAATGCTAATTTGAGTGTGATGTCATGATTCTCAAAGTCAGTGAACCGTTCATAGAATTTTCCAATTAACAGGTCTATAACAGCTACATTTTCTTCAAATAATTAGCATATATCATCCTGCTCATCGATGACCTTTGCTAACTGGGGAAAAGTTTCATTTGAAATTTCGTTTTTAAAGAAGTATTTTGAAAAAAGCTTCTTTCAAAATACTTGGATTTTTTGCCATATATCATATACACACTTAGTTTTATCTTACAAAGAAATATTCAAGTCGTTTTGATTTGACATATTACACAGAAATGCTGCATTCCTATAGAAATCTTCTCTCAATAATTCACATTGCTGATTTTGTTCTCATAAAATTTAACTATCTGTTCTCACAGAGATAAAATTTTGGCTAGCACCTGTCCCTGTGATACCCAACACATTTTAGAATGACACAGCAAATTCACACTGAATACCTCATAGTTCAACTTTAGCATGCTATGAAACTGACAATGCCATGTTACATTTGCATGAATATAGTTAACAATACTTATAACTTTGTGCAAAGTGTCACTGAAAAGAATAGCTTGTTAGCACAGAGATTTTGCTGAAGCAAGATACAATGAAAAGAAATGAGAGCATCTGTTAATACTTTTTTTTCTTGTTTTTTAGAGATGAGGTCTCGCTCTTTCTCAAGCTGGTCTTGAACTCTTGACCTCAAGCAATCCTCCCACCTTGGCCTCCCAGAATGTTAGGACTACACTCTGTGTGAGCCACCACGACTGACCTGTTAATACTTTTTTATAATCTGTGCAATAAACCCTTCATGTTTTCCTGTCATGGAAGGTGCACTGTGTATACATACACTCACTAAATTCAGTCCAACTTCACAACATTTACCTTGAAAGCTGTTGGTGATATTTGTTCCCTGTGTTCTGTTAGCTAGAGTGCCCAAAGCGAGTAACTCTTGGAAGCAAGGAAATTCTTCTGTTATGACCTGTCCCAACCCGTGGGTATGTTATTCACAGAACTTGGAGGAGGGAGCGGGAGTTGGATGGGACAAGAGATGCAAGAGATGGAGACAAGACAGTATTCTGATCAAGTCTCGTTTATTGAGCATGAGGTTACAGCTTTTATAGACAAGTGAGAGGGGAATGCCCAGTCACAATGCAAATTAGGTGAAAAAAGGACTGACCAATCAGGAAGCATTT
>CAUYRT010026550.1:0-17635 GCA_963574885.1 Lepilemur ruficaudatus
TCAATACCAATTTGATGGCGAGTACAAGTGGGGCCCATTCTTCGGGTCTTGTGTCACCTCACTTCGAATAATGGGCTCAAGCTTAATCCAGGATAATATAAGCGGTGCTAGCTCACTGTCATTTCTTAAAATTGAGTAATATTCCATTCTGAACATATACCAGATTTTAACAATCCACTCATGAATTCACGGGCACTTGGGTTGTTTCCACAACCTAGCAATAGTGAATTGTGCTGCCATAAACATTCGAGTGCAGATGTCTTTATCATAGAATGTCTTATGCTCTTTTGAGTAGATGCCTAATAACGCTATTGCTGGATCAAATGGTAATTCTAATTTTAGCTCTTTGAGGAATCTCCAAATTCTTTTCCACAGAGGTTGCACCAATTTGCAGTCCCACCAGCGGAGTAAGAGTGTTCCTGTCTCTCCGCATCGTCGCCAGCATTTGTTGTTTTGGGATTTTCTAATAGAGGCTAATCTCATTGGGGTTAGGTGGTATCTCATTGTGGTTTTGATTTGCATTTCTCTAATGATTAGAGATGATGAACATTTTTTATATGTTTTTTGGCCATTATTCTGTCTTCCTTGGAGAAGTTTCTGTTCATCTCCTTTGCCCATTTATAAATGGGGTTGTTTTATTTTTTCTTGTTAATTCTTTTGAGTTCTAGTTAGATTTTATCAGACCTTTGTCGGCGGTGTAGAGAGCAAATATTTTCTCCCATTCTGTAGGTTGTCTACTTGCTCTAGCGATAGAGCAAATTGATTTCTCAATTTTAAGAAATGACAGTGAGCTAGCACCGCTTACATTATCCTGGATTAAGCTTGAGCCCATCATTCGAAGTGAGGTGACACAAGACACGAAGAATGGGCCCCACTTGTACTTGCCATCAAACTGGTATTGACTGATTAACACCATGGTGCTCAAATGGTGGGAGTCTTCACTAGGGTTTTGGGGTGTAGGGAGTAAACCCACGTCTGAGTGATGTGGTAGGCACTGTGGAGGGGTGGGACATGCTTGAAAAGTAGTTGGGGAGCAGAATTAGGGGTCTCAATAGGGGAAGCGAATTCCTCAAAAACGGATTTATGTGATTAACTGTACATCTCGGTAAATTCACTGAAAATCATTTAATTGTACACTTGAAGTGGAGTAAAGGCATGATATGTAAAGTATACTTCAATAAAGAAAAAAAAAGCTAAAATAAGTTGCTATATAAGGACTTTCTGTTTCTTGTTATAAAATATTGTATTTTTCTCAAACATAACATTTCTTTAATTATACTATAATCTATTATTAATTGACACTGTTAATTGGTCCTATTATTGTTTGGTTTAAATAATAGCATTTAAGCAACCAAAAAGTAAATAATACAGAACAATGTATACTTAAAATAAACATCTATTTTTCACATTTTCATATGAACATAGTAATATATGTGTATATGCATATGTTACATATTAAATTGTTATACTTTTTTTGTTTTGATACATACTTTGATATGGCTATGTGTTGTCTCTCTAAAACTTTGGTCATCCCAGGTATGCCTCCTGTGTAGCAGCTAGGCTACAGATAAGTCTTCCCAGGAGTTTCACAACTTTCTTGCAAAGTCACAAAAAAAGGGCTTATGGGGTGGGCCAGCCTCCTATGCCCCCAGTTATTTGATGTAGGCTCCATACCTTCTAGAACCAGGGGATGCACCCCTCTCCAGCTGTTTCCTGTCTTATCCAGGCCTGTTTAATCTCAAAATACTACTCAGGAACACCAGGGTATGGTTAGAAAGAGTATGTTCCACAATATTAGTGTGGAGTCCTTACAATGCAGGAGAAAGACAATTAATTATGAAATAAATAGGGAAAAAGACAGCCTGAAAGATTTCAAAGACATTAATATAACAATGACTGTTGACACTCTTATAAACTAGAATATATGAGGCAATCCAAAGGGTCAATTTAAGTTGACTGGTCAAGTTATATGCACTGAAATTTCTACTTAAAAAATTGTCTAACATTGGGTACACGTTTTCTCATTAAACGTAGAAACTTACAGTGTCAGATTTTTTTGAACTCTGACAAGCAAAATAAAGGCGTGTTTGTTGACATTAGTCGCTTTGTAATCTAGTTTGAAACCTATAATGTGTTATCTTACATATTGTATTTAATTAATAAAATTTTAAAGATACTAACGAGTCTTAATCTTGTGTCCGTCATCAACACTTCCAAATTCTCCTTTCTGTGGTTCGCAATCAGGAGGAGAAAACCCCTTCTTACAATGGCAATGGTGAAAATTGTTGCAAATCTAGAATAATCAAAAAATGAAATAATTTTTGTACAAAGATGGCTTTCAGTGGAAATTGATGAATAATCTAAAGGTATTCCACAGGGTGTCTCATTCTAGATAATTTATCTTAAACAGACAAATTCATCAAATTTTTCTTTACAAATGTCCGTATTTTGGAAAATAAATACGTCTAGTTCTGTTGCCAAATCAATTTCTTTTAAAAAAATTTTTTTTCAACTCCCCCCACAGCCAGACCCAAATACCTTGCAATTACCAGTAACATGCCACTAATTATCATCTACTTGCTAGCTTCACAGAACAGTCCAGACTCTAAATTAACTAGCAAGACTACCAAGAAAATGCTAATGATCTTTATTTACCAGTTTCTGCCTTCTCTACATAAAAATAAGATTATTTTGGCTAAATGGTGACATAAACACTTCTGGCACTTACAACATCTCCACCTCACATATTTATCAAACATTTTATACATCCAAAATCATCTTAAATGTTTTCTCTTTATCTTCTCTAGTAAATAGTTCAGCAAGTTTCTTAAGAAGGCAAGATCAAAGTTATAAGTTACGGACTGTTAAATGAAACCAAATATCATGAAAATGCAAAAAAAAAATCATTATTTAAAACCCCAAATTGTTTACTGAATTGTTAAAAGCATGCTGGTTAAAATAAGCATGGCAATTACTTACTCCATGGTCATTACAATCTCTATAACTATCACACAGGGTAGTGTTGATTAGGAATCGAACTTCTTTACAGGAAAGATTCCAACAATACTGAAAACAAAACAAAAAGAAGTGAAAAATAAAGTTAGTCAAAATGTGTCCACGGATAACACATTAGAAAAATTCAGGAATACCCTACAATTCATATTACCCAGAATTGGCAGAAAAATCCATGAGTATACAATGAAAAGAATAATAATTGTGACTACATGAAAAATTGTGAAATAAACTATGTACAGTCAGGTTGTAAAGATGAAATCATATGCAAGGAGCTGGAAGTGTTATTTTCTTACCCCCTAATGCCACATGTCCTCTTAGAAAATAGCTGGAAAAATATATATATAAATAGCTGGAAAATAGCTGGAAAAAATAATTTGATTAATCCATTGAGTTTAAGAATTGTCTGAAGAACATTTAAAAAATGCCCAGGCCTGGACTCCACTGAGACCATTCTGATGAAATCTCTGGGGGCAGGGTCCAGGGCAGTGATTATGAAAACTGTTGGGTAGAGGGATGAGGTCTTAACATCATGAGTATGAGCAGCAAAGGAAGACAGTTTACTGTTCTATGTGACAAAATGAGGAGAAAGAGAGAAGAAAAGATAATGTCTAATTATAGGAGGTATTGAGACAATGAGAGACTCTTAGTGTTGAGATAGCTGAAAAGCCTTCTAAGAAAGGAATGTTTAATGTGTGAATTTACATTGTTCCAATTTATAGCATAAGTTTATGTGACCTTTTCTAATTATCCACAAAATTTCAGTAAGTTTAATATTTTGTGAAAACATTTCATATTTTGGCTAAGTTTTATCTTCCGGTATAATAATGACAGGGTATTCAGAATCAGAAGAGTGAGGACTCTGGAATGGAGATTTGAACTAATATCATTTAGATCTCAAGGGGAAGGAAGCTTCAGATCATACTTGTGTTCTGTATGTTTCAAAATGAGCAAGAAGTTACAGATAATCTTTTTTCTTATATGGAATTATCAAAATGTCAGTATATAGAAATAAATTTGTATTTAGCAAGCACACCCAGAAAATTTCTCTCAAAAAATATGTTTTAATTTAACTTTACATAGTATCTCTTGGACTTAAACCAATTAGAGTATTAAAATGTTATTAAATATATTATTAATATATGGAATATTAGGAATTTTTAATAATACTGTATAATTACATTATGCCATATTAATTGTTAATATATTATTTCTTATTCTCATATATAATGTTACCTATATGATAACCATAATAGGCATCATATTACAGCAGGATACAATATTCTAAAAATAATATTCAATTTAATTAAAGTATTCATCTACCAATAAGAAAAAAATCAGAATCCATTATAGAAAGCAAAAACCAGCATAAACTTGTATTTTCTACTGAAACAGTGAATATCCATTCAAGAAACATTATTGCAGATGTGGGTCGAGGAAATGCTCTAAAACTGATTTATGTGAATAGCTCTACAACTTGATAAATTTACTAATAACCATTTAATTGTACACTTAAAATGGAGTAAAGGCATGATATGTAAATTACACTTCAATAAAGAAAAAAACATTATTTCAAAAACAAACTATATTAAAAAATGCTTGATCACATTTTACTATCATTCATCTGAGATCTTTAAATCTTGTCTATGCAAAATCATGCAATTACATATGTCAGAATATCAAAAATGCTATGTATAAAAATTATTTTAAAGTAACATTGCTATTAAAAAAAGTATGGAGTTCATTGATAACAAATACTGCTGATACATTGTTCACAAATTTTTTTTTCTTTATTGAAGTATACTTTACATATCATGCCTTTGCTCCATTTTAAGTGTACAATTAAATGACTTTTAGTGAATTTACCAAGATGTACAGTTAATCACATAAATCAGTTTTACAAGAATTCCTTCCCCCTATTGAGACCCCTAATTCCGCTCCCCAACTGCTTTTCAAGCACGTCCCACCCTTCCACAGTGCCCACCACATTGCTCAGACGTGGGTTAACCCCCCACCCCCCAAATCCCTAGTGAAAACTCCCACCATTTGAGCACCATAGTGTTAATCAGTCAGTACCAGTTTGATGGCGAGTACAAGTGGGGCCCATTCTTCAGGTCTTGTGTCACCTCACTTCAAATAATCGGTTTAAGCTTAATCCAGCATAATATAAGTGGTTCTAGCTCACTGTCATTTCTTAAAATTGAATAATATTCCATTGTGAACATATACCAAATTTTAACAATGCACTCATGAATTGATGGGCACTTGGATTGTTTCGACGACCTAGCAATGGTGAATTGTGCTGCCATAAACATTTGGGTAAAGATGTCTTTATCATAGAATGTCTTATGCTCTTCTGGGTAAGATGCCTAATATTGCTATTGCTGGATCAAATGGTAATTCAATTTTTAGCTCTTTGAGGAATCTCCAAATTCTTTTCCACAGAGGTTGCACCAATTTGCAGTCCCACCAGCAGTGTAAGAGTGTTTCTATCTCTCCACATCCTCGCCAGCATTTGTTGTTTTGGGATTTTTTGATAGAGACTAGTCTCACTGGGGTTAGGTGGTATCTTATTGTGGTTTTGATTTGCATTTCTCTAATGATTAGAGATGATGAACATTTTTTTATATGTTTTTTGGCCATTATTCTGTCTTCTTTGGAGAAGTTTCTGTTCATCTCCTTTGTGCATTTATAAATGGGGTTTTTTGATTTTTTCTTGTTAATTCTTTTGAGTTCTAGGTAGATTCTTGTTATCAGACCTTTGTCGGAGGTGTAAAGAGCAAATATTCTCTCCCATTCTGTGGGTAGTCTATTTGCTTTAGTGATAGTTTCCTTAGCTGTGCAGAAGCTTTTTAATTTGATCAGGTCCCATTTGTTTATTTTTGTAGCTGCAATGATTGCTTTGGGTGTCTTCTTCAAGAATTCTTTGCCTAGACCGATGTCTGAGAAGACATTTTAATCTTTTTACAGTGACTTGGATTTTCCCAGCTACCCAGATGACCCTGAGTTGCTATCTGTGCAATGACTGGTATACTTCCTGTTACCCTCTCTCCTTGTACAGTCTTTTAAGATTTCAAACCAAAACACGAGTTTCTTTTGCCACAACCCCTGTGGTTGACAGTCCTAGAGGCGAACGTTTTTGCCCATGAGTTCCGCAACAATGTCAAAAGTACTACTTAGCTTCTCATCTACCTCTTCTGGATCACCAATGGTACCCAGACCAAAATGTCAGATTCCTAGATCTTGGCTCAGTAATTATTCACTACTTTGTTAACAGTTCAGTTCCAGTTTTATGTTTCTAGTTTTATTGTCAACAGCGGGAGGACAGTTCTGAGTTACCTACTCATCACTACTCCTAAGTCCATTCCCGGAGATATTTTCAAGCTTGCCTTTTACTTTTAAAAAAAAGGAAGCATAGTTTTATAATCTGTGACTAGTAATTACAAAGCCTTGCAGTTTTAGTTTCTCCTTGCTCTTATTCACCATGACTTATTTATTTTCATGCTTTTTTTTTTTTTGGATTATGGCTACTTGTCCTTGTGAAATTATTGAACAGAAATTATCTGAGGCCTTAGGATGAAGGTGTTTTTTTACAATGAGTATTTGCATTCCCTTCTGCCAGGTTTCTAAAGACACCACTAATCAACCTGAAACTACTTTAAATTCAGTTCATCATTTGAAATAATACAGGTGATGTGAATTTGAGCTATAAATCTATGCCAGGGCTGGATTTCACTATGCCAAGGATCTTTCTTCATAGTTCTGGGGGTGGGATGAGAGGGTTTATGGTTATGTGAGGGAGTAGGATGTTGTAGTCTTATCTTTATGGAAGGGAAATCAGGAAAATCTCCTATTAGACCTCATACCCTAGGCATCCCTTAGGATTTTACTTTTGTCCCTTTACCCCGTGAACCTTGCAAATCATAACCCACATTTGCCAGTCTGGCAAATACTTTTGGGAAAATTCAGTTATAAGTACAACTTCCTAAATTCTGGCTTTTTTTCCTTTGGCCTGGTAATTGTTTAACTTTCTTCTTAGCTCTTGGATGTTTTTAAGAAAATTGCTTTCCTCACCCCACTCCAGTATTTTCAGCTGTTTCTGATGGGAGAGTGGGTGCAAGTACCCTAGATCAAGACATGTCTGTAAACAGAAGTGGCTAAAGATTTTAAAAAGCATAACACATGCAACAAAGCTTACAAACATTTTATTTCTGAACGGAATCAGAGAACCTAAAAAGCCAGAATGTACCTAAGATACACGGTAAGTACGACAAAACCCAGTCTCCTCGGTTTCCTGATCTCTCCCATTACAAGAGCATTTCTGTACAACATAAGTTAAACCTGTTAACGCTCAAGTAGTTCTCAGAACTTTAGAAAAATTATCTAAGGAAAAATTGTGTAAAAGCAATAAGAAAAAGCATCAGTGTTTTGAGGTCTAAATTAAGTTAATAAAGACCTCAAGACTCATCTGTCACCATTCCTCCATGAGTGCTTGCCCAAGTTCCACTAGTCCCACCCTTGTCACTTCTAGGCTGTCTTCAAATCCTTCACTGGGTACTTGGCTTTGGCTCTAATGATTTTGTTACTCCAGGCAGTTTTCCAAACAAAAAGCAATGGTTATTTGTAATTCCTAGACTGAAATCATAAATATCATCAGCTGAATTACACTGAAATGTCAGTATGACTTTACAGAAGTCTTCATAAAATGAGTGTGTTTGGCTAGGTAAAAAGGATTTTAGTTATAAAAGTGGCAAAAAGATCTTATCGTAGGTAAGTTTAAACTCCTAGGTGGTCCTGCAGTGTATACTCTGAGGATAGCTTTACAGCAAGGTTCCTGACACAGACCATTTAGACTGGGAGCCAGACAACATTTTTCTCCCTGAAATCATAAGGAATCAGTGGTATTTCAGTAAATTGTCCCTTTGTGAATGAAATAACTTTACTTAGATTTCCACACTGAATACCCTTCTTATACAGATCATTCTACTTTTTTCTCAAAAATTTTGTTAGATTACTTTAATCTAAAACAGTATTAATGAGATAAGGTGTGCATAGTGGTATCTTTAAGCAATTGCCTTTTAATTCAAAGTATAAGTGCCCTCTATACTTTACAAAAATAATCAGTATATACTAATTTTGATAAAGATTAGAGATTTTTTCCAAGGCACATCAAACCTGTAAATACTCCATCTGACAAATGTCTGAGAACTAGCAGTTTCTAAATCTCTGACACCCTGAAAGGGATGCGTTATACAGGAGAACTGACTCCTTCGGACTCCGCCATGGTGCCACACTGCACATGCTGCTCTTGATTTCTGTGTGCTACTCCTATTAGACAAACCTCAGCAGTGGTAATGATGTTTGTTTAGCTCTTATTATGAATGAGGTCCCATTCTCAGTGCATTGCATGCATTAATTTCTTTAGCCAGATTAATGAAAACAACTGCCAAGCTTTTCTGTTCCTGAACCCAAGAAAAAGTCATACCAAGCAAAAGCTTATATATAAGCTATATAATTGAAAGTTTTAAATATTTTGCTATAAAATCATATATCTTTATTATTGTGATTGCTGATTAAAGAAGTTCATTTTGTTTGTGTACAGAGGATGGTACTGTATGATGCCAAAATGCAGCCGAGCACTGTCTTGCAAAGCTGGCCATTCATCTGCCTGAGAACTTAGCCATTCCATGCCTGATGCACATGCCCTGGACTACAGCAGTCATTTTCAGAATACGATCCTTGGACCAGCAGCATCAGCATCACTTGGGACTTTGTTGATAAAAATTCTTGGGACCCATGCTAAACCTACTTAATCAGAAATCCAGGGTGGGGCCTAGCAATCTGTGTTTAGGTGACTCTGACACACACTACAGTCTGAGACTCCCTACTTTAAAGAAATTCTTGTTCATTTACTGTGACACAAGAATGTTTGTGGATATGCTCACACACCCTCTTTCTCTTTCTCTGTTTCACACACGCCCCCCCACCAATACCCTGAAAAGTCCATTGTCAGGAAAATGGATTAAAAAATTGTAATATGTTTAGTACTAACTGTACAATAGAGAAAAGGAATGAAAAATAGCTCCATAAGGTTAAATAAAATTCATAACCACAATTTTGACTGAAAAAAATAGCAGAAGTCTATGGTATGAAACTTTATAAAGGTCAAAAATAAGCAAAACTAAATAAGCATTTGACAATACATTTATGTGATAAAGCAATAAGGCCTTTTTTAAAAAACAAAGAAATGATATACCTTTAATTCTGCAATGCATTCACCTCAGAGGGGGAGGGATGGGGTAAGAAAGGATCACCCTGGGAACCATAAATGCACTGGCAACAGGCTAACTCTTATGTTGGGTGGGGAGTTCACAGCTCTTCATTGTATTTGTACTATTTTTATTACCATATTCTTTTGAATAAATCAAATATTTTTACCCAGAAATTTTAAACCCAGAAAACAAAAAACAAAAAATGCAGCTAATAAACAAAATGGCCATTACTTTAAATAGAAAATTAGAAACCACTGAATTGTTATAAATTATGTAAATTATGATATGCTTATTCAGTTACAAAGAATTTTTAAAGACATAAGAAATATTTATGGTAAAATTAGCAAGATAAAAATGTATAGTAAAAGGATTAGAAGAAAATACAATAAAGTGTTAATAGTTGATTTTACAGAGTTTTATTTCGTCTTTGTTTATGTAAGATTTTTCTATTGTGAATAATAAATACTTTTAAAATCATTAAAGATTTTTAACTTTAATTGAGACATTTAATGGCTCTAAGTCATTAAAGAAAACTGCCAAATCTCTTAGAAACAGGGAAATCGGTGTTTTGTAGAAATCTGGTTGTGATTTATAAGCTATATAACTGAAAGTTTTAAATATTTTGCCATAAAATCATATATGTTTATTATTGTGATTCTTGATTAAAGAAGTTCATTTTGTTTGTGTGGGGAAAAACATGACTAAGAAAACGATGACCTAAAGATGACTTCAATTAAAAAAACTGAAAACAGTTTTGATTCAACAACTGAAAACAACTCAAACAAAAGCAAAAAACAACCATCCATTGTTGACTGGCTTTTAAAAACAAAGAAAAGCATATGCTGAAATTCTGTCTTACAGTCCTACTTTTGTTAAAGTGAGAAAAGGCCACAAAGATTACGGTTCAAAAGTCAGAGATTAGTTACATACCTCTTTTTCCAATATTCTAGCGATCTCACCTAGAGTCCGATCTAAAGCAGAAACCTTATTGTTTGCCCATGAGCCACTGTCTTGTACTTGTAGTTGTTTCAGAAGATCTTTGGCTAATCGCTGAAGCCTTTAGTTCGAAATGAAAGGAGAGAATGACATTAATGAGTTAGACTGGAATATTTCATTTTCCTAAACGTTCTGAAACACAAGTTACTTTGCATGGTACACGAAAATGCTTCATAGAGCACCCGAGGAGAGATTAAAAACAGACAACTTCCAAGGCTGGTATTATTTATACTTCATGTTCACTACCACCAATCTACTCCTCATGACACAAAACAGAACTAGAGGACAGTATGACCCATCCACAGGATTTGCCAGAGCAACTGATACCATCAGTTTCTGTGTGACCCTTAAATTAGAAAACAACTGGCGACAGGGAGAAGGTGAGAGGATGATGGCAGAGAAAACGAGTACAAGAACCTGAACAGGTCCTCACATTTTGATTTAAATCTTCAAGGTAGGCTTGGATATTACAAGCATCATAAACTCTCAGAATGTTGAACTCCCTGTGTTCTAGTTCAGGTAGTTTGGGGATTGCCTTGCAGTGCCGATGTCATTAGACAATAGAGCACTTACGTGTTTTTCACCAAGAAACGCCATATACTGCCTGAACTATCAGGCCCTTCGGTTAGTGGACTGTGTGTAATACTTCCCTGTAGCCATTCTTCAGTTTCGTGCACCTTACTTTCTGAACAACCTTCTCTCCTTTCCACTTGCTGGCATGAGCACGCACCTATAGTTACTCACCAGATCCCTCCACTTTTCCCCTGTAATGACATCAACCTGTTGTCTTCCATTTTTATCTATATTAGATTCCACAGGACATCAGTATAGTCATTTTCTTGCAAACATCCTATAATACATTCTCTCTCTGTTGTTTTCTGTGCGTTACTCCTATTAGAGTATTACTCCCAGCAGTGGCAATGATGTTTGTTTAGCTCTTACTATGACTGAGGTACCATTCTCAGTGCATTGCATGCATTAATTTATTTAGCCAGATTAATGTAAACAACTGCCAAGCTTTTCTATTCCTGAATCCAAGAAAAATCATACCAAGCAAAATACTGTATGACTACTGATTCAAGATCTTACTAATCTATCTGGTCTGCTCACTCTCTCACTCTCCACAAAGACCTGCTTCATATATTCCCCACTCTTCAAACTTCCACCCTTTCCTTTTACTCTCTTGCTTTCATAACAAGATCTTATACTTCATGGAGAAAATGGAAGCTATTAGAACAAAAAAGCCTACACTTTCTGCCACAAAATCTAGAAGCCTGCCTGCAGTTCACCCATCCTCTCCTTTGTTTGTCTTATTTTAATCAAGGAAGGGTCATTCCTCCCAAATACAGCTGACCTGGCCACAAAGGCTCTATATACATCCATGAGGCCTTTCTGGATCTCAGACCTTCTCTTCTTCCTGCATGAGTGTCTTTGCAAACATTCTTCCTTCCTTCCTTCCTTCCTTCCTACACTCCTGCATTACCTAGAATATTCTTATTTATCCCTTAGTTCTTAGCACAAATATTACTTTCTCTGATTTGAATATTCCTTCAAAGTACTCATCACAAGTGAATCAAATACTTAACTAACTAGTTATTCAATGTGTGCCTCTCCCATGCAGAGCTTTATAACAGAACTTTCTGCAATGATGGAAATGCTCTATATTTACACTGTACAAGATGGTAGCTGCTAGCCACATGTGGCTATTGAGCACTTGAAATATAATTAGAGTGACTGAGGAACTGAATTTTAAATTGTATTTAATTTCAATAATTTAAACTTCAATGGTCACATGTGGCTACAAGTTATTGTATTGGACAGTGCAGAAGCACAGTATTAATTTCACGAGAGAGGGCCCTTGTCTACCTGTGTAATGCTTTATCCTTACCACCTAACGTGCCGCTTACACAGACGTGCACTCCATAGGTATTTAATGAACAAATGGTCTGCAGAAGAAATTTCTTCTTTACATTAATCTTAACAAAATCTATAACCTTGTAGGTTACAAAATACTTTCATGTACATTATCATATTTAATCTTCTCAACAACATAGTGACTTAGTATTATCCCTATTTGAAAAATGAAAAAATTAAGATTTGGAGATCAAAATCTAAGCCTTTGATCTTCAAATCTCATACTTTTGTCTTCATACAAGTCAATTTAAATAGGGAAATTTTATTCACAAATGAATAATTTCCTAGCACACAATTTCATCTAAAAATTTATTTAAGAAAAATTTAAAAATTTCTCAAAGAATACAACAGTAGATGCAGCTCAAAAGGTACTAGTGAACTCTATGGTAAGGCTAAGCTATCTATATGAAGTTTACTTCGATAAGTCAAAGAACAAACTAAAACTCTAAAACCAGAAGTACCTAAGCTTGAATTCTGGCTCTAGCACATACAACGTGTATAAATCCTGGGTAGCTTATTTAACTTCTCTGAATCTCAGTCTTTTTAATCTTAAAAGATGGGATGATATATATTTTTTTCCTTTCAGAGCTTTTTAAGATTAGACATAAGTAATATGTCTTACACAATGCACTAGACATTCAATAAATAGTCAACTATTATTACCATGCATTGACAGAAGGTCTTAATCTAACAAAAGAGAAAAGGGCATATAAAAATACAAAAACAGAATAACATTATAGCAACATATTTCTTTTCTTTTCGAATCAAATATGGGCTAGAGTCCCATTTGATTACATTTACTAACCTTATCATGCACAAAAATATTGGCAGTGAACTTCATTATGATAGATAAGCAGCTACTTCTGCTTTTGGCCAAAGTCTGCATACCATGTAACGAAATATCTAGCCATAGCAATGGATGCATATGAATCTAGCTTGCCAAGAATGTTCACATTCCACTGAAAACCAGGAGTACTTAGGGAAGCACAAGGACCATTTTAATCACACAATACAAGAGGCTTGTATTTCACCCTGAGGTAAATTGAATCTGGGATTCATATGAACCCACCCTTCCAAGGAAGAATGCCAAATCCAGGAATGGGCTGCTTTGGTAACAGGAGCTCACCTCCACCTTATTCCCTGCCTCTACAGAAGTACCACAAATAATACAGTCCCTCTCAAGAAAAGAAGTACCAGATTTTGATTTATACTGTAAATAATTATAGAATGTCACAGAAGTCAAGCTCTGAAAGCTATATTTGAACTGCTCAGAGAGTGCAGCTTTTTTTTTAAATTTAACATTTTAAAAAAATAGACACACAATTGTACATATTTATGGGGTACACAGTGATGTTTCAATACATATAATGTACAGTGATAAAATCAGAGTAATACAGCATCGCCATCATCTCAAACATTTGTCATTTCTTTGTGTTGGGAACATTCAACATCCTCCTTCCAGCTATTTGAAACTATATGAAAAATTGTTAATTTGGTTACTTCTGACATATAATTTTTCTAGCATGAAAAGAAAAAGTGGAGGCTTTGTAACTCCTAACCTAGAACATGAAAAGTATCTGTCAGGTAAATGGCTTTGTGGAGAATGCTGTAAGATCAGATATTTTCATTTTAAAACTTGAACAAATTCCAACAAGTCCAAGCTCAAGTTTGTTGCTGGTAAATTGAAATGCAAAAGTGTCTCTCCAAGGAGCCCTAACCTTTATCACAGTCAAGCTTACCTGGTGGCTGGGAGGGGGTGGTCCACTTGGATCATTTGGAAGTTTTGTAAAAGTGTAAGAAACGAGATTGGGTCTACTTTAATAACTAAAATTGTTCTTTACTGTGACAGATAGGAAAATATAAATACAGTAACTTTTTTCTTTTCTTTCATCTTCCCTATTTGGAAGATACCTGGTCTAAATTTAGGGTTACGGGTTCCCTTTCTGTTTTTAAATAATATGCTTAACCCTATACTTCTAAATATAAATCCTTAAGAAATCAAATAGTACGTTTTGATGTTCCCTCTATAAGATAAAAAGAAAATCAATGTACATATATTGTCTCCTATAGCAGATACCTTTTGTTTTTGCCTGCTAGTATCCCTTCTTGTGGAAAAAGAGCCTATCTTTCCCTTTTAGGAAATGCCTCCATCCCCACGCATAGATGGGCACAGTAGATGCACCTGATGCTACCAGGTGTCCTGCTCCGAGGCTGTCACTCTCAGTGGAAAGGGCTAGGGAATGTGTGCATATTATTTTATAAATAAGCATATATTTCAATAAATATATGCACACACGCCTATATTTATCCATGCATATGGAAAACACATGTTAACTCTAATACTTCCAATTCATCACCACAGGGTCCTTCTATGCTCCCTGGCTATATATTTAACACTCTTTGGCAGCAGTGAGCAACCTGCCTTTCATGCTCCTTAATATATTTACTTATTTGACCAATCCCCCTCTGTAAGGTATCACCCATCTTTGTTTCTGTATGTATACTGTTATCTCCCTGCTCAGACTCTGGCTCTCCATTATGCACTCTTTCACATTCCTCACCCTACTTGAGTTTCGACACCCTTTGCTAGGTTCCCCCTTCACATGGGCTCTGACAGACCCTGCCCAGATCCCCTTCCATAGAAAGTTGCTTTTCAAATAGAAATAAAAACAACCCCAAGTACATAGAGATCTGCAATTCAATAATAAAAAGACAATCAATTCACTAGAAATGGCAAAATATCTGAAAACACATTTGCCATAGGAAGACATATGAATGGCCTGTAAATACATGAAAAGACACTCAATATCATTAGTCATGAGGGGATTTCTAAATAAAGTCACAAAATACCACTACACACCCACCTCAATGTCTAAAATTAAAAAGAATGACAACATGAAATACTATCAAGGATGTGAAGCAACTTGGGAACTCTTGTGTACTATTGGTAGGAATGTAAAATGGTAACAGTATTTTGGTAAAAAGGTCCTGTGGTTTCTCATGAACCTAAACATGTACATACCATAGGAACTTGCACATCCAGACCCAGGTATTTACCCAAGATAAATGAAAACTTATATTCAAAATTTATTTCCAAAAACTGCGAACAGCCCAAGTGTCCATCAGTAGGAGAAGGGATAAACAAATGGAGGCTATATTCACTCACGGGAACACTGCTCAGCAATAAAAAGGAATGAATACAGCAACACGGATGAATCGCAAAAACATGTGGAAGGAAAAAAGGCTTATATAACAGAGTACACACTATTTATTACATTTATCTAAAGCTCCGCAGTGGGCGATTCTAATCTACAGTGAAAGAATCACAACAGTGGTTGCCCTTTGGGTGGGAGTGAGGAAATCAACAGGCAAAGACATACAAGAACTTTCTGGGGTGATGATAATCTTCTCAACTTTGAGAAGGGTTTGGGTTACACAAGTGTATGCATTTGTCAAAATTCATAAAACCGTATCCTTAAGATCTGTGTATTTTATTACATTTAAATTTTACCCCAAAACAAAACAAGGGTAAACCAAATAATGAACTCAAGTTAATATCATGTACACTGAGGCACTGGAGGGAAGTACAATGATGTATACAATTTATTTGATGTAACAAAAATCTGATGGATTGATAATGGATAAAAGGATGGATAAATATGTCACAAACTAAGTATAGTAAATAGTTAACTATAGAGTCTATATCGTGGGTATATACATTTCTACTGTAAAATTCTTCCAAATTTTTTGAATTTTTTAAATTGTTCATAAGAAAATGCTGGAAAAAATATAAAGAGATATCCATCATTATATCACATACCAGTCTGTACCAAACAGACAATATGCTTTTCAAGATTCTCGAAAATGGCGGAGTAGGGGTGGCCTCCTGGCTCTCTGCTCTCAGAGTCGGAGGTGAAATAGATAGTCTTCTGCACAGAGTGAACTCCACTCCCCAGGACCAGTTTCGGGCACCTGCAGAGAAACAGCGTGGGACACTGGGCAGCGGCGGAAAACAGAGGTGATTCAGAAAATTTCTCCCGGAGCCCAGAGAGTCGGACGCGCCTCAGGGAGGGACACCGGGTCCTGCCCCCACCGGCCGCAGTGGCTGCAGTGGGGGTGTCTGACTCCGGGGAAGACAATCCTTCCCCCGCCGCGCCCCACACCCACGCAGGCAGGGAAGTGGCGGTGCAGGCAGAGGGGCTGAGCGGAGGAAAAACTGCAGCGGGAACATTTTGAACTCTCTGGCGGCTCCTCTGAGTCAGCCCAGAGAGGGGGAGGACCCCAGCCCACGGGCGCTTCCAGCTGCCGCAGCAGTGCGTGCAGAGATGCCTGCTCACGTCGGGAGGCCTCCAAGACTAGGACGGGAGCATATATGTTGGGAACTTTGCCCTGGTAACTCGCTGAGGGTTTGGCAGGCACTGGAGAGACAGAGCCAGCGTTCTTCCCTGCAGCTGAACAGTTGGGACTCGGAGGGCTGGGGTAGCTGTGGCTAGGAGCGAGGATTGGAAGCTGCCCGCGTCCCCTACTCCTCCCCCGGCTCCGCAGGCGCCTGCCAGATCGGCTCTAAGTTGGTGGCGGGATGGCTCTAACTAGGTGGCAGGTCGCCTTCCCCTGGCCTGGGGATGCTGAGTATTGCCCTGGAGGCGCAGTCACAGTCCTCCTTCCTGTCCTACCCAGTCAAGTGGGTCTTGCATTTGAAGCGGGGGGAGCGAAATAGGTTAGAGTCCTCTGATCCCCCAACCCAGCGACCGCTCCTCCCATTCCCGCGGCTCGGATTTGGTGGCTCAGGTTTGGCGTCTGAAGAGGCTGATAGAGGAGTTTGGTGACAATCATCCCTGACTTGCCAGGCTAGCCTTGGGCGGTTTCCCGCCCCACCCAGCGGTCTGTGCTCTGGGTCAAGAAAGCAGAACCCATCCGGGCAGGGCAGAGTTGCCAGGGAGATTACCTCGCCAGTTGTAACCTGGGAAGACACTGCCAACCGCCCTCTCCTGCAACTCTGGCCTGGGGGCGTTGTGCCAAAGGGACTGACCCCTCCCCTGGGCGGAGCTGGAAAGGAGACTACTCATCCTGAAACCCAGTCGCCAGACTGGTTCCTCCGCTATGCCTCCTCTTCCCTGTGGGAGGCTGAGGGACAGTAGAAGGAGCCTACCAGATATTGGTGCATAAGCCAGTTTCAGCATCTCTAATCCTAGACAAAGTACCCAGATGACAAAGAACCAGCGAAAGATCACAGGAAACATGAAGGATCAGAGAAAGACAGGTCACCTCCAAAAGAATGCACTCAATCACCACCAACTGACACTAACATACATGATACAATTAAACTAACAGAGGAAGAATTCCGAATATGGATTGTTAGAAAACTCAATGGTATTGAAGAGAAAATTGATTCCCAACATAGGGAAACCACAAGAACAATTCAGGAAATGAATGAAAAATTC
>CAUYRT010026552.1:0-51150 GCA_963574885.1 Lepilemur ruficaudatus
TCCTGGGCTCAAGCAATCCTTCTGCCTCAGCCTCCCAAGTAGCTGGGACTACAGGCATGCGCCACCATGCCCGGCTGATTTTTTTTCTATATATATCTTTAGTTGGCCAATTAATTTCTTTCTTTCTATTTATAGTAGAGATGGGGTCTCACTCTTGCTCAGGCTGGTTTCGAACTCCTGACCTTGAGCGATCCGCCCGCCTCAAACTCCCAGAGTGCTAGGATTACAGGCGTGAGCCACCGCGCCCGGCTAATAATGAATCTTTATATTTCTATGATACTTTATGATTTACAAAGCGTATTATTTCATTTGAGCCTTACAAAAACCCTACAGGGTCAGTATTTTTATTACCCATATTTTATAGGTAAGAAATTAAAGCTCACAAAGGCTTGGAGACTTTCGCAAAAGTATCATGGAATTAAAACTTGAACCCAGGGCTATAGAATCCAAAGTACAAGCTTAAAAACAATCCAAACAAACAAACAAACAAAAAATCCAAACCCTGTACCATAGCTCTTTACAGAAGCACTTTAGTGCATAATTCGTTTCAGATTTGATCTCAAGCTCCTTTTTCCTACCAAAGACACCAACAAAGGGCTCACCTTGGGTAAGGCTCCCGTCCCACAGGACGCCAGTCTAAGACAGGCACCTCTTGACTCTCAGTACAGCATTCCCACCACACCTGTTACCTACCAAAACAATTGCTGTGTGTAGGAGTTGTTCCTAGCTAGTGGGAAGGATTTCATAAGAAATTCTGGAAGTTCTCATTAGGCTGTAGCCTTTCCTATAACACTGACTCTTCTAGAAGTTTTAGATAGTGATGTTTCAAAGTAATATTGATCAATACAGTACTGGGTGGAGCTTCTCTTTGCACCTATAAAGTTTAAAAAAATCTGTGTTTTACTGAATATTGGTTCATCTTAGTGAGTGTGCCTTTTTCCTAAACAAAAGAGAATCAAACACTCCCTGAGGAAAAAGGAAAGGAGCCTGAGACTCCTACTGTCAAAGTCTAGATGACTGTGAGTGTACCTGTCCATACTCTAGTCTACACAGTGTTTGGAAAGATCAGATGAACCCTTGTAGGTGAAAGAAATTCTGCAAACTCTAAGGCTCTAGATGGATGGGTATGTCATCTTCAGATGAAAAGGAAGTCAATAAACTTCAGATAGACAAGAAGTATCCAAAGCATGCTTGTATTTAGGAAGGGCTTACAGACACATATGAGACTCTTAATGAGAACTGGTTTGTGACACCTTTAGCCATCACTCCATCCATCCCACCCCACTATCAAATTATTGTATTTATTCTCATTAAGTATTCATTGTGAGTTTTTAAAAATACTTTTAAAATCATGTAAATTGGCCAGGCGTGGTGGCTCACACCTGTAATCCTAGCATTCTGGGAGGCCAAGGCAGGAGGATCGCTCAAGGTCAGGAGTTCGAAACCAGCCTGAGCAAGAGCAAGACCCCAGCTCTACTAAAAATAGAAAGAAATTAATTGGCCAACTAAAAATATATAGAAAAAATTAGCCGGGCATGGTAGTGCATGCCTGTAGTCCCAGCTACTCGGGAGGCTGAGGCAGAAGGATCGCTTGAGGCCAGGAGTTTGAGGTTGCTATGAGCTAGGCTGATGCCACCGCACTCTAGCCGGGGCAACAGAGTGAGATTCTGTCTCAAAAAAAAAAAAAAAATCATGTAAGTTTAACTTTGGGTGGTTGCATTGGCCAAAGCCCCCTTGTTACACTTGGAAACTTCTATGGCTTAACGAGGAAGCTTCTGGTTGTTTGTGGTATCCATGAGGCTAGACCCTCCTGGCTGGGGCTTCCTGGGCAGCTGTCCATAAGAAAGGGGATTTTGGGTTTGAAAAATGATCTTTCTGGAGGTGCAACTATATCAAGATAAAAGGGCAAGAATAGCTCTGCAGGGTCAAGGCTTAGAAGCTCAGAAGACACGTGGTACATGCATCACACTGGAGTGGGAGGCAGAAAGAAAGTGAAAGGATGCCCAGCAAAGAGGCCAGGAGGAGGCCACCCTTTACCAATGAAAAGGGTGATTCAGGATCTAAGTCTATGAGCTCTAAGCATTTGCCCGTGTGACTTTTTAAATATTTGTTCTAGACTGACCCATAAAATAGGCCAAGACACCTAGAATAGGTAGACCCCTTATAATTTTTATAATTTCTTGCCAAAATTATCTTTTGGTTCATTTGATTAGCATGGTTTCTTCTCTATAAAATTAATCTCATTTTAAAAATTGCATATTAGTATGCAATCTGCAGAGATACTGTGCAATCTTATGTCATACTCAAGCCTCCAAAGTCCACACATGTTGTCGGCATCTGCTTCAGAGGTAGGTGCTGCAGGTGGGATTAGACAAGCCAAAGATGGCACTGAGGAATAGGCACAGCCTCTAGGAAACTGTACCTAGTGAGTGTGTGTTGGTGAGGGGAAGATGAGTGATCCTTCTAGAACAAGGCCTAGGGATTAGTTATAGTGGTCCAGAAATTTACTTTATCAATACTCCAGGATCAATTAATCTTTTGGGGACTAATTCATAATGGCTTAACTCACAAGAGACTGAAGAATTGAAAAGAATGACTATTGACAGTGAGGGCCATCATCCTTCCAGCTGCTAAAACGTACATTTTCTGTCTAGTTCACTGGTCCAAGTAATACGGTTCTTGGGAGGCTGAATTTGTTATGACTCGGCAAGGTGGGGGCCTGCAGGAAAAATGCCTCTCTACTCCAGAAACCAGAAAGGCTCATGTCTCCTTCCCTGATTTGTGCTAGAAACATGTTAGCTCCTGTTTTCTGGCCCTCCTCTTTTGAGCCTCCAGTGCCAACACTCACCTGCACCTTTAGATTCGTTGACACCACTGATGAGGCTCTGGCTTTTTTCATTTTCATTTGTTACTTTGACCCCAGATCGTACTTTGACCCTGGTTCTCCAGCTTTGGTCTACAAACATCCTGATCTCCAAGGCAACTTTCAGCCAGTTTCATCCAAGACGTATGGATATTTTTGCCAACAACAGGTACAGCAACAACAATGAACATTTACTGAGCACTTACCACATGCCAGACATGGTAATGAATGCTTTATATTCCTTAACTCATTTAATGCTCATAACAACCCCCTAAGGTAGGTACTAATAATTAGCCGCATTTTATAGATAAGGAAGCTGAGGTAACTTGTCCAAGATCACACAGTTAGTAAGCAGGGAAGCTGAGATTTGAGCCTAGATCGTTTTGACTCTGGAGCCTGGGCTCTAACCACTAGGCATCTCACTGTGGGTAACAATGACAAGCGGTTATAAGCACTTTCTTTGTTGAAATTTAAGCTTAAAAGTTGGGAGTGTAGTTCTCAAAAATCGATTTATGATCTGGGACAAAATACCTACAGAGAGAGACAATGAGAAGTCTGAGAACCCATTTATGAAAGTTAGGCAGTCCACACTATATTGCTTATAGTATAAATTTGGAAAACACGTATTGTGTGGTGAGCTTAGGCAAAATGCTGAACAAGACACAGACACACACGACTCTGCCCACACTGGGAAGGCAGCCAAGAATGACTGCCACCTCCAGCTCCAAGGGGGCACCTACCCAAGGGCCACACAGAGGGCAGGCCCCCTTCAGAGACTGCTTGTTATCTCCCTCACTGTGGGAGCTTCCTAATGAATCAACAAATAAACAAGACTGTTTCTATAACTGTGTGATTCAGACTCAGTGAAGCAATAAGCCTTTGGTGCTTATTTATGAAGGACACATAAAAAACACGTATTGTCCCAAATAGCTTTTCAGAAAAATAACAATGAAAAATAGTCCTGGCCAGCCATGGTGGCTCACACCTGTAATCCCAGCTACTCGGGAGGCTGAGGCAGGAGGATCACTTGAGCCCAGGAGTTTGAGGTTGCAGTGAGCGATGATGACACCCCTGCATTCTAGCCTGGGGGACAGAGCAAGATCTTGTCTCAAAAAAAAAAAACAAAGAGAAAAGTAGTTCTAAGGCCTGTTTCACTGACCCAAACTTCTCTTTTCTCATGTATGCTTCAAAATTGTTAAAAAATATCAGTTGTGACAGATACGACTGGAAACAGCCTCAGTTAATGTGGATCAAGAAGGAAATGGGGGAAAAGAAAAATCACAGGTAATCTCCAACCCTCATTTCAACCAGGAGGATTCTCCCTTTTTAGAGATTTTACAGAACTCTAATGAGTTGTCAACAATTACTTTATTTAGCATCTGCAAGGCACACAGCATTGTACATAGCTTGATAATGTCAAATTGACTTTTGTCACACCCTCTGTAAAGGCTTCCCTAAGTTCCACGGTTTTGTGGTTTTTCCTCCTGTGTTCTGGGATCGTGCTGCTAGTACCTTGGCTGCAGCACTTACCGTGATGTGTTAAAAGTATCGATCTCTCCACCAGATTTTAAAATCCTCAAAGATGAGATCCATGCATTGTTCGTCTCTGCAACCTTGATGTCCAAATAAACACATGCTTGAGGATGAATAAATGATTGAATGGATGAAGAGTGCTTCACTTTGGTTCCATCTCTCAACTCCCTGGTCTGCATTTCGGTGAAAGGCTGATGCTGAGTGAGAAGCCAACAATCAAAAGGCACAATGGAAAAGAGGAATGTCCAAAGGCATAGCTAATCCCAGACTAGAAAGTCAGCTCCATAATGATGAAGAGTTGGCTGACCTCCCTGAAGGTCCAAGAACACAACAGAGCCACAGCAAAATATTTAAGCCAGACCTAGGGTTCATCAACCAAACTCCCACGCCAAAGCCCAGAGTAGCTTGTTGGGAACAGGCCAGCAGTCCAGCCACCTGTGGGGGCTTCAGGCCCAGTGCAGACAGTGCCAGTGAACCAGAGTCACCAGCCGACACTAGCAGTCCAGAGCAGAAGGTCTCAGCTACCTAGCCTTAAAGGGTACTTTTTGCTTTACTGTCCCTTCCCAGATTTCAAGAGGCCACACAAGAATAAACAGACACTAAACAACTGGACATGGAAAAGAAGGCATTTCCAAGTGATTCTCAAGAAGCCGTTTGGATGCCATGCTCCCTGCACAGTGCTAAGGGGCTCAAGCTGCCACGGATGCCCACTTTGGGCGTTTCAGTATGCAAATATGTGCCATAAGGGAATAAGGGTTCCATGGGGTGCAGTAGGCATGACGTTGTTTGTGCATGGCTAATTACTTATCACACGTGCCAGATTCAATTGATTAGTCAGGGCCTGGAGTCTGTTTGAGGGATGAGAAAGTCCTGCCATAGGCCAGGGAGGCAGCTAAATGATAGCACACACTCCCTGTATCTGACATCCCAAGTGTGATGGGACACATGCAAATGACCTGCCCTCAGCTAGCCGTGAAACTGAGGGCAAGCTTACTGCCCCCTGTGCCTTAGGTTCCCTATCAAATGAGAGTTTGGTCAGACTATCCCAATGGTCACTTCTAAGATTCCCTTCCTTTATCCAGCAGGATTCTTGACCCATCAGTACCACTGCAAACTCTCACCCTTCATGCTGCTGATATGAAGGGATGTCCAACTACAGATTTTTATGCTCACCAAGAGAAGCATTGGTAAAAATACTGCTTTAAGATTCTGAGATTAATTGAGTGTGTATCTCACTACACGGACCAGTCTGGTGCTCATACTCTCCAACCTTGCATCACAAATTGATCAGGATGGCAGCTTGCTGGTTACTGTTCTATTCTGGGTACAATTCAACTATTTTTCTGCAAAATGTAACTTTCGCTACACTCACTCACGTTTCTTATCCACCAGCCCCATATAAATGGTTGACACATCATTCTCTCCTTGTTGCCTTTCCAGACCCCAGATTTTTGCATCTAAGTTTCTGATGAATCCTGGGCTGTACCCCCCAACCTCAGCATTTCACATTGGCTCTCTCCTACCTTGCAGCAACTCTTTAAAACACTCAGAAAAACCCAGATGGTTCCATCCCAGCTGTGGAAAGCCCAGCAAAGTTTGGTCCTTCTTGTTACCATTTTTAGTGCAAGATTTAAAATGACAAACGCTTGACCAAAAAATTGTGAATGAGCTCTCAAATTTAACTTGCATTGGTGGGGGAGTTATGTCTCACAGCCTCAAACACATTATAAAAATAATTTCCTAAGAGATAATAATTCTTAAATATTTATCAATATATTTTTCCAGAGACAGAATAATTTTAATTTTTATTTTGTGGCTCTTTTCTATATAGTTATACCAAAGCAATCATTTAGGGACATAAGTCAGAGTGTTTTACTGTATTAGATACTTACTTGATGCATTAGAAAGATCTAGTATGTTTCTCGTCTGCCAGAGATTTAATATATGTCAAGTCAATCCAAGCTTGGCTAAAGATGTCCTTGGATCTACAGCACCTACTAAGAGCAGGACTGTCCCCCTTTTGTTCTCTACTTTATACCTGAGAGGACTGTTTTATGCCATTCGAGGGGCAAATAATCTTTGCCCTTACAAACTCTGTTATGCCACATTTGGCATAAAGTGCTTATCATTACCTAAACATGATTTTACAAAATGCTTATCATTAACATTACCTACAAGAAAAATGCAGCAAAATCCAACTTTGGAGAAAAATAAAACCTTCCATGTCCTTGGGAACCATGGAAAGCTAAGAGACACAGCAAATTCTATATCTCTAAGGAAGTTATTTCAAGAGAGAAGCATCATCTGCTCTTCACCAAGGTCAGTCGAGCTGCAAAGAAAGAGAAGCAAATGCCAAGAAATTGGCTGTGGATATTTTTATCTGTTTTGCCTGAAGTCTCAAAGAGTAATAGGAGGAGCAAGAGTCCATTCTCCTTTTCTCAGAAACCCTGTGGTTAAAAGTTGTCTTCTTTCTAAGTCTTCCCCCCCTTGTAATTGTTAATCATCACAAATGAATACCAGATCATATCAGGTGGTCATCTGTGTCAGAGCGAATAACTGAAGTCATTAGTGGCTTGCAAGTGTGCACACAGGACTGGAGGTACACGGCTCAGCAGTACACTTAATCTCACCCTGAGCATTTCTCTTGTGTCAAGTCTAAATTGCGCCACCTTCCTTTGCCAAAACAAGCAAACACCCCCACCAAAGGCCAAAATATAACGACAACTGACAATAAACAGAAACCCATCGTACAGACAAAATACTCTAGCTTTCAAATTCACTGTGACTGGACACCATTAGCTTTCAGAGTCCTACAACTCCCCAGTATTGTCAAAAGTAACCTTGTAGCCAAACCGCTTGCAGATACTAAAAACCACCTGAAATAGGCCACCCATGGTACCAAAAACAGTGTCAAAGAGCAGAGACATGGTGCCGCCAAGGCCCACTGCAATGTCCTTGCACACAATTGGAACAGCACCCATGGTGTACACAGGGAAAGTGGCCACATCCACGAGGACTCGGACAGGGATGCCCAGAACGCGGCAAACAGCCTTCAGCAGACAACAAAGGATCCGGAGAACGGCCCTGATGACCTTGGCTATGACCTTGAGCACCTTCCAGGGTATGCTCACCAACTCTTCCCCAATGGCCATGAAGTATGAGATGGTGGCTGAGCCCAGGCGGTAAAGGCAACTTTCTATGCTGTTAATCACCTGCTTGGTAACAAACCACAGGAAATAGACAATGTACTTCAGGATTGCTACCACAAGGTGATAAATTAACTGGAAAAGCTTGCTAAATGGGGTAGCAATGAAGCCCAGGAGGTTTCCCAAAAAGTTGCTACTTCCCTCAGACGCCTCCGGAGGCAACAGAGCAGACCTCTTGCTCCTGGTGCTGGAAAGGGGACTAGACCGCTCTTGAGACTGTACCCTTCGCTCCTCATCCTGGACTTGGTTAACCACTTCCAGGATTTTTTTCATTTTCTCTGTGTCTTGCTCAGTTTCGCCACAGTTGTTCTGGAACAGCTGAAGGTTAAATGGAAGCAGTTTCTCGAGATCTTTCACCATCACGTCTTCTATGATGTCACTGTCCCGGGTGTGCTTGACAAAGCCCATGGCCCAGCCTCCTCCAGGGACAGCACAACAGGCCGCCAGCCACACCAACTCAGGGACCGTCACTCTGTCTTTGACTTTGTGGTCCGAGGGTACGGCGCCCGTGATGATATATAGGTCTTCGCCATTGCCACACTGCGGGGTCAGGGCCCGGTCCAGTAGGCTGTTGAGATTCATGTACCACCGCTCCTGGAAGGACTGGGTCATCGGAGCTGAATTTGTGAGAGCGAATGTAGCGGTCTGGAAATCACCGCTAAGGGGGAACGGGTACAGCTGTCCTCTTTGGTAATCAGAGTCGAGGTAATCTGTGTTCAAGGCTTGCTTGCTTCCCAGGCTGTTCACGGAGGTGACGGCCTCAGCCTCATTAGCCGCCTCCTCAAGGGTGCTTTTGGGGTCATCGATCTGAAAGAAGAGAATGAGTGGTGAGAGGCAGCCCTGTTAACAGAACGGACGGAGCACGTGAACCATTCTGCCAAGATCCTAGAAAAGTCCCCATTCCTCTATCATTTCTAACACTTGGGTTTGGAAGGACTTGGTTCTCTGGTTCATGCACATTTCATTCTAAAACCCCACGACCCTGCTGTTTGAAAGCATCTTTCAAACAGGCTGTTTCCTAGTTTACTCCCTATATCCCCCAGCCCTGCTCCGTGGTAGCATCCGTCACTCGCACCCACCCCACCATCGTGGCGTGCTTTCTTAATCTGTTGTACTTTTATGAATTTCACAGCTCCTCTTTGAAATATTTTTCCATGAGGTTCAAAGTAATTGTAAAAATGAAAACAAAGGGAGAACAGATCTCAACAGGACCATAAAAATCGGAAATGTAACATAGATAATCAGCCGCCAATGTTGGCTGCAACTTAATGCACACAATCTTAACGAATATTTACACATTTGGGGATATATGAAAAGCAATCAACTCTAATCAGAGCATTTCAATCAAATGGAAGAAAATGTATAGTTTGGTGTCAGTGTTTAGATACTTACCAGGTAAAGCTAAAATTCAAACTAGACTAACTCCTGTTTGAATTTCGTCTCCTCCTAACATTTGCTATTATTAAAAATTAATTTTGTGTTTTAATAAATTTAGATGTGTGCTATATGCCAATTATAATCAATACATACATCCCTTCTTGGTTCTGCTTCCTCCCTCCCCAAGTTCAACAGGATAATGTATATTTTCACTTTACTATTAACAATCCAAAAAGACAAAAGAAAAGAACTCAGGATTAACCAAGGACTATATTTTTATCTCCCAAACTAGATTGTAAAGTCCTTGACACCAGGGACCGTGTATATTCCCCAGGGGCCCCAGCCCAAGGCCTGACACATACTAGAATCTCAAGGTATTCTTGTCAGTCCTTTATGCTCTGAGATGTTTCTCGTGGCAGTATTTTTAACAGCAGGAGGTGGAACCAATCCACATTTTCAAAAACAGGGAAATGTTATAGCCATCAAAGAAACACCTCAAAACCATTATAAAGCACTTGTAATTATGAAGCGTTTGTAATGATGGGGAAATATTAATATATGCTATAACATTGAAAGGAAAAGGATATAAAATTAAATGATTACAATTTATTTTTAAGAAAAGCCTAAAATATGCAAGAAAAAAACTTTGGAAGGAAACATGAAATGTCAACTGTGTTTATTTTTTTTATTTTTAGTTAATGGGTACATAATAGTTGTCTATCTTTACAGAGTATATGTGATGTTTTGATACAGACATACAATGTGAATTAATCAAATCAGGGTAATTGGAGTATCCAACACCTCAGGCATTTATCATTTCTTTATGTTAGGAACATTCCAATTCCACTCTTACAGTTATTTTAAAGTATATACTAACTTATTGTGAATTATAGTCACTTTGTTGTGATATCAAATATTTTTCACTCTCTCTAACTACCTAACTATATTTTTGTACCCATTAACCATCCCCACTTTATACAGCCTCCCCACTACCCTTCCAGCCTCTGGTAACTGTCATTCTGCTCCCTTAACTGTTTTCTTGATTCCTGGGAATGCAAATGATATTCTTTTCCTCTATTTTCTTATTTCTTTCCTTATACCTCCCCTACTCATATCAACCCATAAATTATTTGTGTGTCTTACTTTCAAAAGGAAACAAAAAACAAAACAAAACAAAAAAACCCAAACTAATTTAATAAAATAAGTAAATTAGTTCTAATTGATTCCCTAGAATTGGTGCTACTCAGCAAACCCATCAAACAAACCCCCAGGGGCATCAAGGCCATGGGGATTGTGCTGACCCTCTTGCCTTAGGGTAACCCAATCTCGCCTTCTACGCTCTGCAGTGGCAAGCGCAGGCACTCTCATGCATGCACGTGTAGGGTGGTGAGGGCAATGGGTGAGCAAACTGGTATGGAAGCAGAAATATCTGCTGAAGCCTAATGGGCTGATCTACAGCCTGATCCTACTTGGCCACTCCACGCTTCCCGCAGTCTTAGAAAGAGCAATGATCCCAAATGCTCTCCACTCACACCACATTCCTTTCCTGTAGGACGAGATAAGAAGCTCATTTTGTAAAGCTTCTGTCTCTGCTCTCTTATAGCTAAAATATATTAATATATCCCAAGAAAATATCAGCCTCATTTCTGAATCATAAGATCAGGACACGGCAGAGCCAAGATCCATAGAGTCTTGAGTATAAGGTCAGGATTTTAAGATGCACATTTCTCCATGGTTACATTTTGTCTGTGTTTTGTCTGCATTTAACCTGATGCAGCGCCTTCATTCCTTCCAGGGGAAGTCTGGGCATGGTTTTTGAATTGGTAGCCCTCCAGCAGAGTATAGGAGAGCATGAAAATGTGTCTTCAGCCCCAAGGCCACCCAGGGGTGAAATAGTGCCTACAGGGATAGTCAGCAGGCCTGGAAAATGAGCAGAGAAAAGGGACTCTCAGATGAGGAAGGGGAAGGAAGTGAAAGAGAAAGGCAGGGGGAGAAAAGAGGAAATAAAGGGAGAAAAATGAATGCGAGAATATGCATATGTAAGAGACAAATACAGTATCCTGCTGTTAGGGAGAAACCAGGACTGTGAGCTGGTCACTCCCAAACTGCAGGGCATGGTCTGCCGGTTGCTATGCATGGGAGACTGGGCTGGGTGCTTCTGCATCTGCTCCCGCCACTTGGGTTCACGGGGCTTCAGATTTCGGCCATTGCCATGCACCTTTTCTGCCCACACTTCACAGGGAAACAGGCAAACACTTATGTGGGAAGTGGGAAGTGGGCCAATTCCCCTGGGCTCTGCGTGCTCCCTGCCCTGAACCTTCCTAGGTAAAGCAATAGCTAAACTCTGTGCCCTGGAGATGCAGGCAGCAGGGGTACATCTTCCCTCCCCTTCCCTTTGCTTTCTTCGGAACCCCATACCCATGCTCATTGTATTCTTCCGAACCCTAGGTTTGGCCCTACGGGTTGATGACAAGATAGAATGTAGTGTTTGAGATCGAGTCAGAATGCTGGGCTGCTACAACTATATAGTGACGGGGTAGGGGGTGGAGACTAACGCTTTTGAACTACCAATTAAATGCTTTCCATATAACATTAAATGGAAGGTATTTTTACCTTATTTTAGAGATGGAGACACTAAGACACCAAAAGAGGAAGTAAATTTTCCAGTATTCTGGTAATTAGTAGCAAAAGCAGGACTTGAACTGAGGTCTTTTTGTCCCTAAAGCATATGTTCTCTGTCACTAAACCATACCTTCTCCTATCTTAATGGTCACAGCTGTGCCAGTTTGTTCTATCAGAGAGTAGAACAAAATACTACATTATCTGTAATCTTTTCTGTGTCATGGAATAAACAAAGCTCCATACAGTTGCAGGGAGGGAAGGTGATATCTGAGCCCTCTGATGTTGAGAGAATGGAAAGGAAAAGGATAAAGGAGGTGTATACAGGCTGGTCCTCAGGCCTCCTTTTTGCCTTTGCCAAGGGCACATGGCTGCTAAGCCGCTAACCTAGTCTTCAGGGTCCTATCACCCTTAGAAACTGGTCAGTTGGCTGGTCCACAGGAGGGGCTGTTCCTCCTAGCACCTCACCTGGCTACTCCCTTGTCTTCTCTATGCTAGCAAGAGTAGCGGAGGACAGCGAGCACCCAAGCTCAGCAAATGTTCTTGGAGAAAAACTGTAAAAGCAGACCCCTCCCCGCTCACACTCCACAGAGCGGAGTCACACAGGAAAGGGACCCTACCGTATTACTTAACTGAATCTGGACTGTATTCCTTAAGACCTTCTATTTTCAACGAACGAAGACTCATTTGTGTTGAAATAATGGATTCATCGGAAAGATAAAAAGCATGGAAATCTAAGAAAACCTGAAGTAACAGGCTCCATGAAGATCTAGGGATGGCAGTATGGCTTGGCAATGCTGAAACTGGAAATGGATTCCAGAAAGCCCTAGGGAATTTTGTCAGAAAGAGTCTCTGGGTGAGACTAATTAGACACTCATGACTACCATTAATGAAACAGAGCCACCTGGACCTGTCAGACTTTCTCCCTCTCTCCCACCTGTGGTCTTCGCCTACTTCTTTCTGCACGGCTGTTCTCTATGTCACGGCTTCTTCTCACTCACGGTCTCTGTTCATCACAGCTGGGGCTTGCCCGTGGACCATCAGGGCCTCTCCAGCCACTTGCCACATCATCAATCTTCAAGTTTCACATCTTCTGTTCATATTCCTACATCAAGTGCTCGAGGGACAGAATCTGATTTACCCAGCTCATCTTTTCATGTCACATGGTCTTTGCAGGCCACATTAAGACAAACCTACGAAACAGCTGTCGTTGAGTCAAATGCCCGCCTCTGCAGAATCAGCTGTGGGCTGGGTGCTGGAGAGAGAACCGCGGGGATCCACACAGGGCTGCCCCGCCAGCAGGGACTGTGGAAGTGGCAGGCACTCTAGGCTGTCTTGTCTGGTCATTGCCTTACAAAACTTTATTCTGATCCCAAGATCACTAAAATCTTAATAGCCTTTGTTGGAGAATCATCTGAAAAATCTAAATAAAAATACATGAGCTCCCCATCACTATCATGTTCATGTAACTCTACAAAACAACCCAGTACGTCTTTGTAGCCTCTCATTTTCTGAAGGGAAGCCATACTCTGTGTGTGTGTGTGTGTGTGTGTGTGTGTAACTAAAATATTTCATGTATGGGAAACTGTATTAAAAATAGTAACACTATTTGATTAAAAGAGTCTTGGTATATTCTTTGATACACTGTCACTTAAAGGGCACATGTGTTTTTCCATGCTCTCTACAAACGTAGTTTAAGGATCTGGTTATTGCAATTACAGTAAATTACTGACAACACAGCTCCCTAAAGACATATACTTATGATGTAAGAGGTTACAATTCTGTATTACTCCTGCCCTTTTGCACACACCACCAATCTCACCCTTTGGTTTCCCAGTGGAATCTCTAGATGGAAGGGAACATACAAAGCTGTCTCTGTCTAATCCACCTCCCAGCTGACCTAGTACCCCTGGGCTGCCGATGTAATTTGATACAGTTCTTGTACTTAATGGAAAATGTTTTTTCTAATCTCAACATGTTAAGTAGGTTTCAAAAGAATGAGTTGTCCCCACTCCACTAGCCTCCTGCCCCATAAATAATCTTATAATAAATTCCTTTTCAAATTTAGTACAAAGAAAAAAATTGTTTCTCTCCACGAGCTGGTCTGTTTCCTCATGCCAGACAGTAAAAGCTGTTTAAATCCAAGGGTTGTTTTTTTGTTTGTTTGTTTCAGAATTACATACAGGGAAACTTTGAATTTTTGTGATAAAAGGCATGTGAGGAAAAAAAAGAATGGAAAATTGAAAAGGAGTACTAGAGGGGATATATCGACCCATTCAACAGTATTTATTAAGCATGTATGATGTATGACTAGCACCATAAGAGGAAACGTTGGAAATGATATTAACCAACAACACCCAACATGCTACATGCCAGACACTAAGAGTTTTACTTAAATCAGTAAGTGGCTGAACTAACTATTCTTCATTTAAACTCACAATAACTATGTACTATTATTATCATCTTTTGTGAGGTGAGGAAACTGAGGCACATCAAAATTAAGTAACTTGCCCAAGGTCACACATAGTATGTGGTAGAACCAGGGTGTCAACTCAGGAAGTCCAGCCCCATAGTGCAGTGACATCATTGTAGCTCACAGCAACCTCAAACTCCTGGGCTCCAGCGATCCCCCTACCTCAGCCTCCTGAGTAGCTGGGACTACAGGCATGTGCCACCACGCCCAGCTAATTTTTCTATTTTTAGTAGAGATGGGGTCTCACTCTTGCTCAGGCTGGTCTCAAACTCCTGACCTGAGGAGGGAGCATTCTTCCCTCCTCAGCCTCCCAGAGTGCTAGGATTATAGGCGTGAGCCAGTGCACCCGGCCAGGTGTTCTTAATCACTGTTTTATATGCCTCAAAATAGGCCTTCGCATCAAGAAAGTCATCATCTATTTATGGAAACAAGACACAGATACACAAAAAGTTAAATAGAAAATCGGGAGAAAACTTCAGTATAATGCAGTTTACATCAACTGCTGAATACACGGTAGAACAGAAAAGAGCAATAGCATTTCAGAGGCAGGAAGGGCACGGGGAGCACAGTTGGGGAAGACTCTTGGAGGAAACAGGATCTGAAGTGGAACCTGAAGATTTTGACAGACTTAGTGAGACAGCAAGGCCAGTAAAGCCTTAGCAAGATCCCCACACAGAGGCTTAGCGCAGAAACAAGCAGCCTGTGAAAACAGACCTCTGAGTGGGGAAAAGTGGAGGTTAATTCAAAAGGATAAAAGAGATCACAATAAAATTTGGAAACAGCGTAGGATCCTATTTGCTCTTCACATACCCTACGAGGCAGGCATTACTACCGTCTCCGTTTTAGACGTGGGAAAACTGAGACTCAGACAAATGGCAGGTACAAAGTCATCCAGCAAGTATGTGGAAGAGCCAAGGCTTAAGCCCGGCTTCTCTGATTTCAAAGCTCCCAACCACAAGCCAGTAGCAGCCCAGGCCTCTGAATGAGGAAGGGAAGGCTGAGAGCCACAGAGCAGCCACCGCGAGAGACAAGGAGGACAAGAAGTGACCTGGGAGACACAGAAGGACTGTGGGGAGAATCGGTTGTCTAGTGTCACATCAAAAGTCAAGGGAGGAGAAAGCTTTGGCTGGAGGATGATCAACAGTGTGTGCCACCTGTGGCAGAAGACAGGGAAGGAAGGAGACTGGGCCAAGGGCTCTGGCGATTAGAGATTGGTAGTGACCGAGCACTCAGGAAGGAGGACAGCCAGCCAAGGTGACTGCACGTGGGCAAGAGAAGACTGCAGCCTCGGTGCCTCTCGCTGGAGAAGGCTTAGGTAAAGGCAGGAGAGGAACAGAACTGTAGCTTAAAGGACAGGAATTTCAGGGATAAGCAAAGATTGTCTTCTCGTCCAAGGCAAAGGGCACGTTGGGAGGTTGGGGCTGCTTGAGTCCCTGCACAGGCGAGCACGTCAGGGCCGGTTACTTCAGGCTTGAGTGCATCTCAGGGGAATGATCTGAAGGCAACAGGCTGGAGGAACAGAGAGCCCCTGAGCAGAGTCCCATCTCTGGGGACTTCCAGGCTGCAAAATCCACACCAACCTCAGGGGCCAGAGTCACTCAGCACAGACTTGCCATGGGGAGTTTGTCACGGAGGAGGGAGGAGGAGCTGCTTGCTGAGGTGACCCTCAGGGAACACACACATGAAGCTCTGAGCCCGTCAGCATCAACGCTGCTCACCAGCCTTCCGCGTGCCTTTTTTGGTCTCCTCCCATCCACTCTTTTCTCAACCCCTCTAGGGCTAAAATCACACCATCTTCACAAGCACTTTTTCTGAGACAGCTCAGAGACATGGCGGGTATAAGGGAGTTCCTTTAACTCCCTTCCCAGCATCAAGCCTGTGCAAGTGTTTGATGAGACAGAGAATCCCACAGGGCCAGGAGACTCAGAGGCCAGGTGTCCCAGCCTAGACCTCCAGGACCAGTCAGGGGACTGCACCACAAGGTGATGGAGTGGGAGTTGCCTGAGAGTAGGCAGACGGTGACAGAATGGACAGGCACGAGTGCAAGGGGGCTCTGCAGGGGGCCAGGATGACTGGGGGGGGTGGATAGGAAGGGGGAGAGTCTTATAATGTTACTAAGATGATTGGTTTTCAAGAGCGTGCACACACACACGCACGTGCACACACAACAGGAGACTTGAAAGTCAAGAGGAAAGAGTTATCGGAGCGGGAAAGTAAGTGTGCAGGGAGTGGGCTCCTGTGCACTTGCCCCTTGTAGTTTTGCAGACACCGGCCTCTCAAGGGCTGGGATCATCTCTTGTACTTCTTGTCTGCCTAAGTCACAGTGGGAACTCTGCATTCGGTGGGTTCTTGGTATGTATTGCTAATTAGCATGCTGGTGATCATGATGGCAGCATGGAACAGAGGAGGGTGGATGAGGGGCTGGTGTTGGCAATTTTGCAGGAAGTGGTGGTCAGCTTCCCTGCCGTGCTGGCCAGGGGCCCAGAGCATAGAGAGAACAAGGAAGGTCTTCAGCCTCCTGAGGTCACTGTGCCAGGGAATTTGCAAAAGGGGAAAGAAAGGCTGTTGAAAAGCAAGGAAGGCCTCGTGGAAATCGACCAGGATTAATGGGGCAGGGCCAGCTCTGCTGAGGCCAGGGTTTGAGTTTTGTACTTAGTGTACCCCCAGCAAATGTCTGCAGTGCAGGGACAGGAGCAGAGAAAGCACCGGCCTAGGTGTGGTGGGTGTGAAGTGTGGGAGCCTTGTCACTGCAAACGGATTGAAGTACCTGACCATGGAGTCCACGTGAACAGGAGCCAAGGGTTGCAGCACTGCTGATGGGAAGAGACTGAGCAGTGCGGGTACAGAGTAAGACCAAGGGGAGGGGGAGAAGGCTGGGGAGAAGGAGCAGCGCATCAGCAGCTGCAGGTGGAGGGAACAGCTGTGGCCCTGCTGAGGACAGTGGCTGGTGTGAGTGGAGACTGCCTCCAGGAGGGTGGGACACACGTGGGCGGTCGAGTTCAGCAGGCTGACCACCAGAGACAAAGCAGAGGAGTCTGCCAGTGCGTGCTGAGACTGTGTGTTTATCTACCTGTCTGACCACTGAATTGAAGGCTACAGGCCAGTGTCCAATGATCTCTGTGGTCCCGCACCTAGTGCCATGGCCCAGTGCAGCAGGAAGCGACTGGTGTTTGTTGAAAGAATGATCTCATTTGACCTCCACAGTAATCTTCTAGTGCACGTAGGCGTTCCTCTGACTTGCAGATGAGGCTCCAGTGAGAACCGGCTGTCTTCTAGTTCTGCTCCACAAAGTGCAGTGTGAAAAAGGTGGTCCTAATGAAGGGTCATCAAAGCGGTTGTTAAACTCCACAATGAATCACCATGGGGAGGGTGGAGTTTCCTTCCTTTGGAGAATTTTAAGCTGAGACTAGATAAGCACATACAGGGGATGATTCAGACATGATCCTGTCCTCAGGAGCCGACCTAGTGAGCTTCTATCTGACTCTCTGGGGACAAAGAGGCTACTTTCTTTGGGGTTTGTTTTATTTTTCAGCAAGAGTTAAATAATAGGATGAGGTGTACAGTTGGTGTTCCAATTTTGTTCCTGCTGTGTGAACTGTGATACAGGTGTGCGCACACACATGCACACTGGATATCAAAGAGATGCTATCACCCCTGCTGCCATCACCAGGTGGGTCTGAGAGCCCCTCCTTACAAGGAACCGTGAGTGCAGCTGACAATCGAAACATCAGATAATCTTATCAGAGCTGGACGGTGCTTAAAGGTCCTCTGCACAGACACACACAGTAGAATGAACTAGATCTGAGGCCCAGGTAAGTCCTAGGAGAACCTACCTACCATGGAAAATACCCAGCAAGGGAAAGAGCTGCCTTTCAACAAAGAAGGGGGAGGCCGGTGAAGCCACAACAGCAGATTAAGGACATTTGAGAAGGAAAAAGCCATAGAGGCTTTCAGCTCTCAGGGAAGACATAAACAAAATTCTGACCCACCCATTTAAGAAGGAAAAAATTCCTCCCTTCCTGCCATCTAAAATATTCTTTATCCCCTTGGGAATAGAAACAGCTTTAGAAAAATTAGAAGGATGCTAATTTTTCTTGCTATCTTTCTCTTTTTAGGAAAAAGAAATGCAGAGCTTTTCATTTCCTGAATGACCCTTTGGCACTAGGGGGTGCTTCCTGGTCCCCTCTGCCTTCCTCCCAGTGACTCACCCTTCCTCTGGGCTCCCAGCGCCACTCACACACCTTCCTGCCTGCGGGAAGGAGGAGGCGGTCCAGCTCCGCCAGGGCTGGGCACACCCTAGATGTCTGGGAACCACAGGGGTACAAAGACAGACGGCTAAAGAGTTCTCTAAGTCAGAAGATGATGGCACAAAGGAAAGACTGAAAGGGCCCTTCACTTCCATTTCAGACTTCTCTTTTTCTTGAAAACTTGAAAAAAATAAAAATAAAGAGTGGGGAGGATTTAAAAAATGCACCAACTCTACACTGGCAAGAAATGCAGGCAAGAAAGCCTCGAGGGGAGGCCTCTGGGGCAAAGCAACTCCTGGGGGACTCCTCTGTTCCTTCTCTCGCAGAGCTCTGAGTTTCAGACTCCTTCTGGGAGCCTAAGTGAGTGAGCGGACTCCTTTAAGACCTTTCCAGACTGCAGTACCTTCTCAGGTTACATCATCCTGCTCTTTGGTTTCCTTCCCCATTACTCACAGGAGCCTGTTGTCCACTCTGTACTCCGCTTTCTTTTCCAGAGAAATCATTCTTAGCACTGACTATGTGGTACACAATTCAGAAAAGTCAGTTAAATTGAGAAGTCTCCATTTCTCATCTTTTCCACTTCCTGACTTCACACAAGATCAGAGGTTCTCAGGCCTGGCTGCACATTCAGAACCACCTGGAAGCTTTAAAAACATACCCTCAGGCCTCACCGAGACCTATTAAATCAAAATAATAAATAATAATAAAAAGAGCTCCACCCCCTCGCCGGCCCCCAGTATCAGGATGTTTAAAAGTCCCCCAGGTGTTACAAAATCTAACGCTTGATTTTTCCCCTCAATATTTGACCCTCTCAGAGTCCTAATTGTCTCAGGAATTACGAACTCTATTTTTATAGTTGCTCAAGTTGAGTCTTGGGATTGCCTTTAGTTTCCACTTTCATTCGTACCTTATGTCCGGCCATCACCAAACCCCATCGATTATTCCTTCAAGAGATGATAAAATTCTGCCACTTCTCACCACTATGCTCTCATGCTAGTCTAAGCCTCCACCAAATATTTTCTAGATTACTGCAGTAGGTTCCCAACTGATCTCCTCCCACAATAATCTAATGCAACATAGCAGCCAAAATGATCCTTTTAAAACAGAAGTCAGGTCATGTAATTATCTGCTCAAAATATTCTGTGGACTATTTCAGACAAAAACCAAAAGGGTTAAAATGACCTACAAAGTCCTTCACGATTTGCTGAACCTCCAAACCATCTGCCCCATTGCTACCACTCTTGACCTCACTGACTGAGCTGTAGCCAAAAAAACCTCCTTAATTTTTAACTTAATTTTTCTCAGTACAACAAACACAATTCCCCAGGTGGACTTGGCCCTTGCTGTTCCCTCTGTCTAGAGTGGCCTTTCCCAGAAACCCAGGTTGTTCTCCCACTTATCAGTTATATCTCTGCTCAAATGTCTTGTTATCAGAACAACCTTTTCTGGCAACTTGTAGGAAAATTGTATACTGTAGATTTCATACCTCAGACCTGGACTCAGCCAATTATCCAATTATCCCTGGTTCCTTTTCCTGGGAGATGGTATTTAGAGATCACAGTTTGAACAAAGAAGTGTCATTCCTAATGGTGAACATTGCTAGAACTTGTGTGTGTGTGTGTGTGCACGTGTGTGCTCTCTACCATCTATATCCATCTGTCCATATCTCTATTGACAAAAATATATACATGAATATAGAAGAAAAAACATGCATGTAGGTATTGTTAAAATAAAATATCTTTTGATATTTCATGACATTTTTATTCATATTCAATAAAATCTAACCTCTTCTTTTTTATGTGTCCTTTTCCCCACAATGAAGGTCCTGAATTGCAAGGGTACTGGGGATAATAAAAGCGGAATTGTAAAAAAGAAAAGAAAAGTCCCCCAGGTGATTCTAATATGACTCTAAGCTGAGAACCACTGGGCCAGATCCTCATCAGATTCTCATTGATCAGTCTCTGATGGGATTAAGTCCCTGCCTTGACAGTCATTGCGGAAATTATCCGTGTCTCCTTAAATCAATAGCTCTCAACGTTCACTTTGTATTAGAAGCAACTTGGTCCATGTTAAAAATGCGGATTCCTGGGCTTCACAACAGGGATATGCTCAGATGGGGCTTGGAGGTGCATTTTACCACCAGCCCAAGTGATGCTAATGCTGGTGGCACAGGTGTCCATGAATCCCACCCTGAAAAACAAACGTTTACATCATCTTGGGGAGTGCTCTGGCTAGGCTTAATTTATTCACATGATATTAATATTCTGTAAGAGGCATTATGTACAAACTGCAAGAGCTGTGATAATACCAGGGCTGAAAACAAAATAGTATGGGCCATTTGGATCCCCTGCCTATTGGATCAGCTAATATTCTGAGCATATAGTGTGTGTAAACATGGATTTCCTTCCTTATTCATATGTAGAATGAGAAGTCTATTTTGAACATATCACTACTCTAGCACCTTCAATAACACACTGGCATATCCACTGCTTCTCTCAAACCTTCCCTTATACTCAACCAAAAAAGGTCAATCTCCACCCCCACGTCATGCCAGTTACATGGCTGTCATGTGCCCAGCTTCCGCTACTGGCTGGGGTGCCCTCACCTTTCTTCTCTGCTCCCTGAACCCCACCTAGGTGCCAAGGCCTGGCTCTGGCCTCAGAGCTCCTATACTGGGTGTTCTCCTTGTGCCTTCCAGATCCATTCTCCACTCTTCTCTGCCCTACTCTGTGTCCTGGGAGGCTGACTTTTACAGGAAGCTGACATCTGTGGAAGGTTGGCTTCTAGGGACCACATCATCTGAGCTCTCTTGTCCTCTTGCTTCTGACTGGAGCCACCAGTGGGTAGGTAGAAAGAGAGGGACAAGATCATTTATTCTCTGGCTCCCTCCTTCCCTGGGTGCCATGGTCTGGCTTTGGCTGAGTCTCTTTGAAGCCACAGCTCTGACCCTTACCCCACAAGCCTAGGAAGGACACAGCTCCCTGCTGTTGCATGTCCCTAGGTGCTTTACCATAACTTGTTGGCTCCCTTAGCTCGTAAATACAGTCAACTTTCTGTATCTGTCGGTTCCACAGCCATGAATGGAAAATACTTGGGAGAAAAAAAATAGAAAAAAACAATACAATATTAAAATTTTTTAAAAATATAGTATAACTGTCTATATAGCATTTACATTGTATTAGGTATTATAAATAATCTGGAGATGATTTCAGGTATATAGGAGGATGTGCCTAGGTTACATGCAAATACTACACCATTTTATATAAGGGATTTGAGCATCACAGATTTGGGGGTCCTGGAACCAAGCCCCTGGGGATGATAAGGGACCATGGTAGCTTCTTCATTAAATCCTCCTGGTTAAACTATTTTGAGAGTGCCATCTGTTCCCAGCCAGGACCCTGGTTGATAGGGCCTCAGTGACATTTTCTCCAAGGCCCAATGTGTCCAGTTCTGGGAGATCACGCATACAGCCAAGTATTTCTGACACTATCTCCGAGGGAGCAGCATTTCTTACACATGACCCCCTCCTACCTGCCTCCGTGCCAGTGGCAACCAAGGGCCACCCCAGCAGGCCAGCAAGCAACCACATGCCTCTCTTGGGTTTTCAATCTAAGAAATTCAGGAACTGGCAACAGCCAGTGAAGGTTGTGAGGGCTCCTCGGTACAGTTTGGGGTTGGCAGCCAGGCTGACCATTGGTTTAAAAGAGGGAACAGAGGGCAGGAAAAGACCTTGAAGATTCTGTGGGACCCTTTTGTTCCTCAAAGGTTCCCAGCTCTAGTTCCTTTGAGCTCTACTGTGTACCTCTTTTCCTGTGCCTATGAATCTATCAGCGATATCTTTCAACAGCCCTGCCCTTTGCCTGAATGAGCTTGAGTAAGTTTTATGATTCATGCATCAACGAGTCTGAAATATCAGGAGTCCTATTCCAATGAGAATCCAGTAAGCCCCTGAGAGAATAAGGAAAGGGACCTTGTAGGGAATGGAACCTTCTAGACTCTAGGATTAAAATGGTGGAACAAATGAAGACACAAGTTGTCTTGATCCCAGAAGTCTGGGAGCAGATCAGAGGGGCATCCCAGGGGACAGAGAGAAGGAATTTCTACCAAATTCCTCAAAAGAGAAGCATTATCAATGGGTGACAATAACACAGGGGATAGTGCAGAGCTGCTGAATCCAGAGAAAGAGCGGAGACCGGCACAGGCGAGGTGGTGACAGAGCAGGAGGGTATGAAATGAAGAGCATTTTGGCAATAACACTGGGTCAGCCTAGGAGCATAACATGCATCCTACTTGTCTCTAAGGCAGGTGTGGTCTGGATGCAAAGGTTGCTCATTCTTTCAACACTTGCTGTATTTGTAATGAGTGTTTAGGCACAATGTAGAGTGCCTTTGCACACACTGTCTCACCAAATCTTCCCAACTTCTCTGCAGCATAGGGACAATTGATTAGCCCCATGCCACAGATGGGGAGCTGAGAGCTATGAGATTTGGTAACATTTCCAAGGTCACACAGCTGGTGAATGGCAGAACTGGGACTCCACTCAATTTTGTCTCACTACAAAACCCATTTTTTTCATCAACCTGTCTGTTCAGTCCATGTCCTTAGGGGCTAACAGTCTACTGAGAGAGAGTTAAGTAAACTACTTCTTGGTCACCATCTGCCTTCCCAACTAAGTAGTAAGGCACCTGAGGGCAGGGACTGTGTCTTGCTCCTGGATGATGTCTTAGACTCCTAGCTTTTGGCTTAGTCCTAAGATTTCAATTAATGGTTTTGATGCTTATGATAATGACAATGCTGGTTGAAGTACAGTCAGCAGCTAGATGTCTGACGACTCACCCTTTGCAGTGCTATGAGTCCAGAGCTGCTGACCACGAATGAATAAATGAATGAGTGACCAAGCAAACAAATAAACAGGGTGAATTTGTGTCCGTCACTGAAGCTCCCAGTAATTCCATGCCTACTTCTTAAACTCCAATTCATTGATTGAGAAAACAAATTCATGATTAACTTTTGTCTCTGATTGGTTTTGGCCACATTTATTATGTAAATGAGTGGTTAGGACCGTCAAGAGGAAACACACGCACCCGCAAACACCAGCCTTCCTAGCTCCTTAGCTTCCTCTTTGGTTAACTGTGGGAGGAGCGGAGGAGCAGAAGGGTGCCCAACACTGACAGTAGTGAAAGTAGCAGTAACAGGCCTGGCTGATGAGCCACGTAGGCACGGAACTGCAGCCCCAGAGATGCCACTGTTAGCTCCTATGAGTCACCTCATCTGAAAACTGGGAAGTCCATAGCCTGTCCCCACATAAGTCTGTAACTATAATAGACAGCCTTTCTCCAAAGCCAACAGGCAAAATACACCCTTCATTCTGAAGACCACTAGTGAAGGGGACTTGTCAGCCCTTAGATTCCTTCCTACAACATCATAACTCTACGGGGAAAAGGTTTGTTTGCATCCAACCTAAATTCTCTGCAGGCTATTTAAGCTTACCACCTCTTTTTCTTAAGCATAAAAGAGACAACACATGCTTCTCAATGCTATGTAATAAATATCATTTGAGATTAATAAATCTTCCCTCAGGCAAAATAGTCTCCCTTTCTATGATCTTTTCTGCTGGGTTTTTTATGAATGTAGCTCTTCTTCCAGACCCTCTAAGTGTGAGACTGTATGACTGTAGGGTTAATAACAGAACACCAGATTAGAAATGTGGAGATCTGTCAGCTCTGCCATTTACTGGCCTTGTGACATTGGCAGACCAGTGACTCCTGGGCCCTCTGTCTCCTCTTCTATATGAGGAAAAGGATAATGCCTCCTCTATGCAGGGACATGGGAAGGGCAAGGAAAGGGGGATTCTTCCATGCCATCTGGGAGTTAGATATTAAATATTTTTGAAAGAAAAACGTGATGAAGTAGACTTTACATTTGAAGTCCCCAGGCCTTCTATTTCTAAATTAAAATGCTTGCTGGAATAAATTGCTTATGTTTATGTACAAACTCACCCTGTAAAAGGGTCCCTACATTCTCCCACTCCGTGGGTGTGACAGTTGTTTGAGGGGCTTGTTGGATGTGGCCTCACAGAGTCCAAAGAGATGCTGAACCTTGTGGATTAGATTTAAAGATATGAAATGGTACAAGTGTTTCCAGGTATAATGGAAATTTCTGGAATGTTACATGCATACATACACACACACACACACAAACTGAACAAACTAAAGATAATTATTTGTGAGAAGTAGAATCTTTTCTTTATATACTTCTGAAATGCTCAAATTTTTTTTCTGTAAGCACATTACATTTATAATCATAAGAAAATTAAATATTACATATAACCACCACCACCACCACCACCACAATAAAAAGATTAGTTGGAAATTGTCTGTATATCTAGGTCTAGGGCTGCTGTACTATAATAGGAATAGGATCACACAGCTTTCACATTTCACTGCCACTCTGCCAAGTGCTCGATGTTCAACAGCATTCACTAATCACATATGAAGTGCTGGAGATATGCTACACCAGGGGCTGGCAAACTACCGCCTGTGAGCCAGAGCCAGCATCTACCTATCTTCATAAATTTTCTTGGAACTCAGCCACATTCATTCATTCATTCATTCATTCATTGTCTGTGGCTGTTTTTGTGCTAAAACAGCATAGCTGAATGGTTGCAACAGAGACTATATAGCCCCCACAAGGCCAAAAACATTTACTACTTGGCCCTTTGCAGAACAAGTTTGCTGTCCCCTGGGTTAGACAATTGACCATTTAATGGTAAGCAGCAATAACCCTGGCCCCTGCCTTCATGGAACTTAGAACTCATTGGGTGGCACTCAATTAGTCACACAAACAATTGTATAATTGCTACACACTAGCTAAGAAAGGTGTGTTTGTTGCTATTAGACAGTATTATGGGGAGCTGACTTAGTTGGGATATGATGAAAGGCAAAAAACTCAGCAGGTACACAGATCCTATGATGGGAGAGAACATGGACATATTAAAAAGAAAAATAACGTAACCAGAAAGAAGCCAAAGTGGCCAAAGTTAAAGACCTACAAGGTGCATGACACTAGATAAGGCTGGGGAAAGAGTAGGGGAGAGACCATGCTTGACTCTGGAGACCACGATAAGGAGCTGTGTCTTTATCTGAAGAGAATGGGGAGTCCCGCAGGGTTTGCAGAGGCCATGGGAGGCTCGATGATATCAATGTTTAGGATTTCTCTAGCTTTAGAGTGGAGAAAGGCTAGAGGAGAACCAGGTAGGATGGATCAACCAGTCAGGAAGCTGTTTTGCAGAGACTTAGATGCTGGGAGCGTGGGCCTCAGAGTATAAATAGGAATGTTACTGAAAGCTCAGTACTTGTCCCTGTGGCTGAATGAAGAATGAGGACAAGCAGTTTGAGGGAAAGGAAAGAGAAGTTTATTAATTTGCCATGGAAATAGAATTTTATTAAAATTTGCTGGCAAATGAGGATGGCTGACTCTCATCTTAAAGTACCATTGTCCTCCCTATAAAGAGAAATACAGAGCTTTGAAAAGGAGTTTTCAGCTTCAGGCTACTGCTATTTAACTATAGCATCTCCAGTGAAGACAATCTGGTGACCTGCTGCCTGGACAATTCCATTGAGCCACTCCCTTTGTCCAAAGAACAAAGGACACTCCCTTGCCCCTCTGATTACTGTCCTTGGGCAGGAATGCAGGTTTTAATTCCTTAAAAGAGTGGGCGGGTGGTTAAACAGACAACTGTAATACATTTTGCCCTTTTTCAGGCCTTTACTTCTGTTACAGTAAGTCTATAGGGACTGTGCAGAGTGAAGTCTGTCCACTGAGGTGCAGTAATGTCTTCAACCATCCCATGGTCCTTTCCCCATGCTTCCTCCATGTGTCCTGAGACCATAGTGGGTGCCCCACCTTTCAGAAATATAAACAGTGGCCATTTCCTTATGGGATCCCTGTTCAATCATGCATCCTGGTCCATTCAATCAACAAATGTGATTTGGATCGATTCCTTCGCATAGTTTTAAGGACTAAGACAATAGCAAGATTTACTGAAACCAACACTGCTGTCTCACAAACACACAGGGAAGGCACATCTACCAAGCTGTGTTGAAGTCAAGGACAAAGATAGGAACTTGCAGAGGTGAAGGGCTGTAGCTTACCAAATAGTCGTAAAGGAAAAAGGAATTTCTGCATCTTCTAGGGGGTGGAGTGTTCCGAGTTGGAGCAAAGGTCCTCTTCTGGTCCCAAAGTAGGGCTTATTGCATTACTGGGTTATAAAGTTTCACATGTGCTGTGTTTAGCTAGTTTTTCTTCTCTGGGAACCAAGCTGGCTGCATAGAAGGAGCTCCCGAACTGACTGGGGCTGGAGGGCCGGAGGGTGGATGAGAAGGTCCACTGCCTCTGCTCAAGGGTAGAGCTCTGGAAGGTGTGGTTGGCTTGTGCCCCCTTGCCCCTTGGGACAACTGGCATTTGCTCAGGAACTGGGCTCTTCTCAGGCTCTTGCATCACAACCAACCTAACAGCCTCTGTGAACGGCTCCACAGCCCTGGAGATGCAAGACCCCACCCTCTACCCTCTTATCTCTGCCACACTCACTGAGATCCAGGGGATAATCCCTGTTGCTCCACAGAGTTATTAATAACACAGTTTTTAGACGATCCATGTTCCCCACTCCCAAGCTGGCACATTATGGAAAATGTCTGCTTGCATTAGGACCACAGGAAGCGCTCAAGGTGGATTAGAACAGAATAAGATTACACAATGAGGAAGCTGTACCCCCAGCCCAATGCCATATTCAGCAAACCTGTAACTCCACCCTTGCTACAGGCACGAAGGTGCACCTGGAGGTGGTGAGTGTCTGAAGTCCTTTGGCATGTGACTGTTGACTGGGAACATGTCCTACTTCTATAAAATCCTGATAAATGAACACGTGAACTTTCAAAAGAGGAACTTCATTCAAGTGCACTAAATAGGAGATCACTCCACACATTAACAGGTTTGGTAACAGAGGCAGGTCTCTGTGCGCCCCGGGTGTCCTACAGCTCAGCTTCAAACTCCAGCCCCACCTCTTCTCAGCTGTGTGAACATGGAACAGTAATTTAACTTCTCTGTTCCTCAGTTTCCTCCTCTAAGGAGGATAATAATAGCACCTACCTCCTATGGCTATTGTGAGGGTTGAGATTGAATGTGAAAAAAAAAACCAACCCTAGAAAAGTACCTTCTCTGGGGTAAGCACCCAGTCAGATCTAGACCCGAACCGGAAGCTCAATTGAATCCCTGAAGGCATCTCACACTTAGCAAGTCTAAAACGGAGTTCATTTCCTGCCCACAACTTTACTGAGGTATAATTGGTATGCAAGGAATTGTACATATTTCATGTGTATAATTTGATAAGTTTGGACAATGCAACTATCCCCACAATCAAACTAATAGACATATCCCACATGAGGCAGAGTTTCCCTGTTCCCTTTATGTGTGGTGTGTGGTAAGAGCACTTAACACGAGATACTCCCTATTAACTAATTCTGAAGCGCACATATGGTATTGTCAGCTATAGACACTGTACTGCACAGCAGATCTCCAGAACTTATTCATGGGGTATAATTGAAACTTTACACACACTGAACAACAGCTCTCCATTTTCTTCACCCACCCAGCCCCTGGTCACCACTATTGCATTTTTGCTATGAGCAAAAGCAAGCTCTTGATATGCCCCCAAACCAGCTCCTCCTTTTGTGTCCTCGTCTTATGCCCGGCAACTCCGTTCTCATCATTCAGGCCCAAACTCCTGGAGCCTTCTATGACTCATCTGTGACTCCTTCTCTCTCCGCAAAGATTCTTAGGTCTTTCTTCAAAATAGAGCCAGAACTACACTGTCACCAGCCGGCCACAAACATGGACACCACCTTGGTCCACGCCACCATTGTCTCCTGTCAGATTACTGAAACCTCCTAAATGGTCTCTCTGCTTCTGCCCTAAACCCCACAAATCCATTCTCAATGCTGTGGCCAAAATGATCCATTAAAATGTAAGTCAGATTATGGCAAACCCTCTGCACAATGGCTTCCTGTTTCGCACAAAGTAAACCCCAAATTTCTTACAAATAGTCCAGAAAGACCTAAGTGATCTGCCATTCCCCTCCACACCTCTCTGACCTTATCTCCTGCTACTGTCCTCTTTTATCCTTCCCTAGCCACACTAACCTCTATCTTAGTTCTTCCTCAAATACAAGGAACACTCCTGCCTCAGGGCCTTTGCACTTACTATCCCCTCTGCCTGGAACATTCTTCCCTCAGATACCTGCATGACTGGCTTTGTCACTTCCCTCAGGTCAGTATCCAAAAGTCACCTCCAAGGTGATCTCTTCCCTGGAAACCCTTTTTTAAACCTCACCTTTTCCAGACCGGGGCACGGTGGCTCACACCTGTAATCCTAGCACTCTGGGAAGCCAAGGCAAGCAGATTGTTTGAGCTCAGGAGTTCGAGACCAGCAAGAGCGAGACCCAGTCTCTACTAATAGAAAAAATTAGCCAGACATGGTGGCGCATGCCTGTAGTCCCAGCTACTCGGGAGGCTGAGGCAGGAGGATCGCCTGAGCCCAGGAGTTTGAGGTTGCTATAAGCTAGGTTGATGTCACAGCACTCAGGCAACAGAGTGAGACTCTGTCTCAAAAAAAAAAAATAATAATAATAAACTTCACCTTTTCCTTGATATCTCATATCTTCCTTCCTTGCTTTTTCTATTAACACTTAAAACTATTTCATATGCTATGCTTTTTATTTATTTATGTTGTTTATCATCTATATCCTCTATTAGCTATTCAATCCCCTGAGGGTAAGTATTTTTGTTTGGTTGGTTCACAGTTCTATTCCCAAGGCTTAGAATAGTGCCTGACACGTAGCAGAGGCTCAATAAATGTATGTTGACTAAACAGAGTTAATCAACAGAAGGCCCAAGGCTTTGTCAAAGCATTAAGTGTCCCTACCAACTGAAGGTAAATCAAAACTCAAAACCAATCATGCCCAAAATTAAAGTGCAAGTCAGAAATATTTAATTTAAATTATATTTTTAAATAATATTTCAGCCATCCGTTTATTCTGCAAAATGAAGTGGAGCCATATTTTTGGTTTTGATTAAAAACATAAAATGCCTTTCAGCTTGACCTCTTCTGATTGAGCTGCACTTCTGTCCGGCTGGGTCAATGAAAGCATGACTGGAATACTAAATGGTGCTTCTATTCTTGGTTCAGCCTATGAGTCAGTTTCTTTTTTATTTCTCCTTCCTTCCAGTGGCCAAATAGATAGATTGGCAGGCAATGAATTATTGCCATGATAGATGTCAAGTTCTAGGGAACTAAAAGGTAAGTAGTCACTCGAGATACACTATGCATCTTGAAGTAGGAAATTTGAAGGAAAAAAAAGCATTCTTGGACTTGGACTTGGACTAAGGGTAATTCTAGGATTGAGCCAGATCACTGGAAGTGAGAGCTACCAACAAATAAGAGGATTTATTTTCTCATATTTTCACTTTTAGAGCTGACAGTTTAAAAGGAAGAGAAATTTGAAACCCAAAGAATAAAATCTTTATTCCTCAAGGAAAGCTCCACTGAATCACCATGAATTAATAACTGAGCTAATAGCAATCTGAAGCTGGGATTTTAAGAATGGTGTGTAGCAAAGCCATAAACCAAGAACTGAATTCATTCAGTAAAATAAAAATAAAATAATAAATCTAGTCAGCCAGTTTGGATTTAGGAGAGAAAAACAGACATTTTAATGGGAAAACAGCATGACAGAGTAGAAAGGGAGCGAAGAGCTTTGGACTTGGGCAGCCATAAGCTCCAGTCCTGGCTTTGCCATCTAGCAGCTGTGTGATCTTGGATAATTTAGTTAACCACTCAGGACCTCAGTTTCCTAAACTATAAAACATGGATCACAATACCTAGAGTTGTTACATACATGAGATGAGTTAGACTGTGAAGACCTTTGCACACAGTAAGGGATCAATAAATGACAGTTCTTTTCCTAGACTGTCCATATTTAAGTGTGAACTGAAAGAATAGTATAGACAGCTGTCATCACTGAACTATTTCAGGACAAAATGTCCCTGAAACCTTCTGCCAACATATGGCAGCTACCTTAACTTGATCCTGAGAATAACCTGCAATGGAAACACTAAATTCAAAGATGAAGAAAAAGCCAAAGGAGCAGAAAAAGGCAACCAAGGATAGCACGTGTGGTTTGCACCATGGTAAGGAAGAAATTGCTTGAGTGACTGGCTCTGGAACCATTCCCTTAAGTAAGGCACTTCCCAGCTGTACCCAGGCTCAGCACAATAGACTGGAATGCCATTGCTCACTGTTTTATAACAACACACTTCTTGGTTGCTCAGGACAGAGAGGGCGGAGGTATCTCTGGTACCTGTTTGGTTTGGTTTCTTTTTTTTTTTTTAATCACCTAATTCTTTCCATCCATCCATTCAATGTCTCACCATACATTTTCTCAGCATCTATTATATGAATGTGGAACATGTACCAAGCATTTGAAAAGATACACAGAGAGATGATTTACATTTTAGGAGAGATTTATACGATCGTAGGTGTCATCTATCTATTAATATATCAACATTCCATTAGTGTGTTTGTGTATATTTGTGTATTCCAAGAACCTGTTGGAGTAAGACCTTAATAAAGTATGCATATTAATATTTCCTGAGTTTACCATAATCCAGGTACTATGCTACATGCTTACATATGTTATCTTACTTATTTGCCACAAACACTCTATATGTAAACATTGTTATTACCTTTAATGAACTGATCGAAAAAATAAGGCTAGAAGAATTCAAGGTGACATAGCTTATAAATGGTAGAGCATGGACCTGGATTAAGTCTCTTAACTAGTAAGAATCAGAACTGTCCTGTTTGCTGCATTTCTTACAAGGAAATTAAGTATATGACGTCTTCTATATTTCTGTTCTCTGACACAATGAGAAGAGGGCTGAAGTGAGAATAAATTAAACAGTATTTATAACTGTTTTAGGTTACATAATCAAGAAGCCACTGGTAAAAATTAAAGATCAAGGACGTAAACTGACTTGTAACAACTGTTCATGTCCATTTACTAAGATTTAAAATATGACCTTGTTGTGCCCTCTAACAAAATGCTTGTGCAGTTAACCAGAATTTCCCCTCCACTCTAGAGCCACTGACACCTGAGCAACATATATGCAGCCAAATGTGTGCTCCCACTTGTCCTAAGACTGCTGGGAAATAGAAATGAAGTAGACATTAGGGTTCTCAAAAAAAGATGAGAATTAAAGTCCTAAAACCATTAATGTAGTGGATCCCCTGTAAAGTCAAAGAACCTCCACAGTGTATCAAAAGAGCACTGGACGAGGAGCAATCAGTCACGAGTTCAAAAATAAATAAATAAAGCTGTGTGACCTTAGGCACCTCGATTAATCTCTCTGAGCCAGTTTCTTCATCTCTACAGTGAAAACGATAATATCTACTTTACAGTGTTTTTGTAAGATTAAATAACCCTACACTGTTATTACTAAATATAAGGGCAGTTTCTTCCAGTGTTCGTGTTTGTAAAATGATAGGGGCTGACATGTTGGCTCCTGGCATGAATTGCCAATGTACTTTACAAAGGCACCGTGGGTACCTTATCTCAAAAGTCTTCTGTTAAAGACAGAGGAGTTGAGGGACTAAAATGTTTGAGGCTTCCTGCACTCAACCAGAATCCAGTTCTCAGGTTTCTGGAGTCTTGCCTGGAAACCCTTCAAACCATCTCCATCATGCCAGATGGGGACACGTTTTCTCAGCTCTTTCTCGCCTTTTCTCCATTCTCAATTTAAAAGTGACTGCATTCCACATAAAACCCACAACAGCCCTCTGTTTTTTCTGTTTCCTTTTACATTTCTCCTTCTGTCCTTCAGAAGGTCCCCTATAAATTCCTCCAACATAGCAGATGTGGGACCCAACACTAAAGGACTGTTAGCAGACAAAAGATCTCAATCATTTGGGATAGCTCTAAAGGCCAGAGCTAGGATTGATGGGGAGGCCTCTGAGGAAGGTTCCAGCTCTGCAAATGGAGCATGTTAGTAACAGCAGCTGCTTGCTGCCTATGGAGAAGCTTCTGAAACAGGAAGCTCCCCACTGAGAAAACTCAAGCAGAACATCTCACCCACCGCTGCCTGATTGATCCTTCTGATGTCAAATTATTTTATCCAACACTTATCAAGTGCTTTCTATGTGCTAGGCACTAGGAATTCAAGAGTAAGACACAGTCATCAGCCCTCAAGGGCTCAAGTAGGGGAGACAGATACCTAAGCAGGTAATTAATTGCAAAACAATATGTTAAGTGCAAAAATAGAGAAATTACAGGAGCACCTAAGGGGTGGACCTAAATCAAGAGGTGGATCTAACTCGGGTGGAGAATTCTTTCCGGAGGGGGTGACACCTCAGTAGAGTCTTAAAGGATGGAGTGGGGTAGGAGGTGAAGGGCAAGAAGGGGGCAGCATAAAAAGGACATTAGGGGCAAAGGGAATCCGCATGTGCAAAATAAGACACAACAGTCTGGTTTACGAGAGGAAAGTTGGCCAGCTGGATAATGCTAGAATATAAAATGAGAAGGTGTGGCATGGTGAGAAACAAGGCTGGAGCTAGAGACAGGAGCCAGACCATGGAGGGTCTTGTAAACAGCATTCTGCAGTTTGAACTTTGTCCTGTAGGTGTTGGGCTGCCAACAGCTTAGGATTTTAAGCACAAGAGTGACTAAGTTTCTGTGATCTTCGACTTGAGAGCTTTTCTCAAAGGGTCGTAACTGTAAGATGGCCCGGAAAACTGCTGAATTGGGCTTTGGGAATCCCAGTGTCAATGCATCCCTGCCTGACTCATCTCTTGATGGCACTGACCTCATAAAAAGGTGATGTGGGCACAAGGCAACTCAGCATTACAAAGTGTGTGGAAGCAGCCAGAAGTACACACTGAGTCTGGAGCACCTTTCTGCAGTGGCTGCGAGGCAGGCCTCAGGGAGCAGGCGCAGGGGTCAGGTTTGCTGCAGTGCCCTCCAGAGCCTCCTGCATCTTGTGCCTCCTCTTCCCTCCCTCTATTCTTCCCTCCATCCCTCCCTCCCTCCTAACACTGTCTGGCTCCTGGCTGGCTTGACCTGAGGTTGGGGAGGTGGGTGTGGGGAGCCCATCCATCTTGCAGGGAAATGTATCCTGCAGTGCTCAGCCACGGTTTCCAGTCTGCCCTCTCCAGCAGGCTGGGAACTCTGGCCTCCTGTACTTTTCACAGCCACTGAACATCCCACCTCTCAAGCTGCCATTTGTAACTATTTCTCCCCTCCCTCCCCATCCTCTTTAATCTCCCCACTCCTGTCCTTCATGACCCTACCCAGGGTCTCCACTGCCTGTATGACGTGGTTCCCTCCACTTCTGTCTGCCAAATCATGCTCCTTTATGAGTCATTCTTTCAATAGCTATATACATGGCTCTGCCTCCCTAAGCCTGATGACCCCTCCCTTCCACCATTCCCCTTACTCTGAGCACTTGAATAGGCTGTAATCTACACACTTATATTAGGTCACCTGTTCCAACCACCTTCTATGCACTACCCCGACCCTGCCATGCATTTCTCACTCATGATGTTCCCTCTGATTGAAACACCTTCTTCCTTCTTGTCTTCCTTCTGAATTCCACCTTATCTTTCCAGGCACAGCACAAATAAAAGCTTAGGTGCTGACCCTGAGGCATTCCCCATCACCTCAAAGACAGATTAAATCTAATAGGACTTTGTTTACCCTTATTAAGTTATGGGCGTTTTGCTTATGTCATAATAACAGCTAGTACTTATGTGTCAGGTGCCTCTCTGAGAACTTTATATACAGCAACTTATTGAATCCTCACAACTGCCCTATGCAATTATCTCCAAGTTAACCTGCCCAAGTTTAAAGCTTAGTCAGTGCAGGAACTGGGATTTGAACCCACACAGCATGGCTCTAATCAAATACTGTGCCACCTCTCCACCCAGCAAACTCCACCTGAAGACCAGGAAGCCCTTCAGTTCCAGAACTTCACTCGGCTCTCCTGGTATCCTAAATGTCTGGCATCCAGCAGGTGATTACTAAATGTGTTGTGAATTTAACTGGAATTTGTTTAGCATGCATTCCCAGGACTTCCTCGTGCATATGTTCTGCCTCCCAGCGCTGTCCATGAGATCATCGAGGGGAAAGGACCAGGTCATCTGTTTTCTTCACAATGCCAAATGAGGTGCAGAGGACATACTGCCAGCTCTAAGGGTGCAGCTGGGGTAAAACTAAGTTTAGACTAAAAGATGTCTTAAGTGTGTACAATTTACAAGTGTTTTCACATGCCTGATCTCATAGGTCCTGATGTCAACAGGTGAGGAAGATGGAAGGATGTGGAAGAGATAAGGAAACTAGGTGCAGATTGCTTGGGCCGGGGCCAAGATCTCAGAGCTAGAAATATCTGAATGAGATTACAACCCGTGGGCTCTGAATGAAGCACCAGTGAGGTCCTGGGCAGCTGTGGCCATCAGGAAAGGGAGGGCTGTGGGACAGCTCCTCCCTCAGCAGCCTGGGCAGGGGTCGGAGGCTGGGGAGAGTTCAAAGGGGAACCTAGGCAGGGTGTTCTAGAGGGGGTACTGACTGAGCAGGGGTGAGCCAGCATGTGTTAGGAGCAAGCCATCAGGTTCAGCACAGCCTCTGGGGGCCTCCTAGAGTGTTTGGTCCTGGTCACCAAATGGGACAGAACACCATGGGAGGTGGCATGATTTCCAAGTGGTCTGATAATATAGAAACGAAGTCAGAAAAAACTGGTTTGTCCTTCCCATTGGCTGGAGGTGGTCGATGTTTCCCTACTACTTGTAACCATCCCATTGCACTTCTAAAAATCTGTATCTTTATTTTACTGTTCTAACTCAACACAACCTCAGATCGAATTTACTCAGCGTTGTGTGTAGAGGGAAGGATTTCCAGGCTACAACGGGCAATGCAGAAGAGCTGCTGTCTTTAGTAGAAAGGGCAGTCTTTCTAGCCAAAAGGCCTGCCCTATCTTACCAAATGGGTGGTCTTCTGCAAGTCTCTTCAACCCCCTGAGCCTTGATCTCCTCTTCTGTAAAATGGGGCTGAAAATGCCCGCCTGCCCACCCCCGAATGAACGCTATGGCGATGACGTGCGCCCGCCAAGGCTATCTGCGGATCTGAATGGTGCGGGTCTCTGTCTCACGCTCCTCACCATTCAGGAAAACAATGAGACATTGCAGATGTCTGCGCGGAAATGTAGAGAGAACCACCTCCCGCAAGGGCCCTCCCGCCCCGTCGGCTAGTGAAGGCTCCAGATCGCCAAGCTGTCATTGCAGCTTCGGCAGGGGGCGAGACAGGCTGTAGCTCCGGGGGCACAGTGGCGTGGATCCGAAGGGCGGTTTCCCGGCCCTGCCCCTCGCGGTGGCTGCAGAGCGCCCCTTGGAGGCAAGCCCAGCGGCCCCGCCCCCGGCGCGCCCGGCCCCACTGGGCACCACCTGGCTTACCTGCGGCTCCACCAGCCAGCGCTGCTCGGCGGCGCCGGGCGCGGGGCGCGCGGCGCGGAACGCGGAGTACACGGGGATGCGGTCCCGGGTGCTGTACAGGGTGGCGAAGCGCTCGGCGCCCTCGGAGCGCTGACAGATCTTCACGTGGGAATCGGCAGCCAGCCCCGCAGGCGGGGTCTCGGCGTAGAAGAACTTGTCACACTCGCCGAAGCCGGCTTCCCCCTCGCCCACGAGCCGGCTTTCCAGCAGCCCGGCCAGGGCAAGGAGGCTGCCCAGCGCGAGCCAGCGCGCGGTGCCCATGGCGGCCTCTGCGAGCGCGGCGGGCCGGGCGGGCTGGGCCGGGAGCGAGCGACGCCGCCGAGCGCGGCTAGGAGGGGAAGTGGGCACCCGGGCGCGGCCGCGGCGGAGCCCGGCGGGGCGGCCCTTGCGGCGGGGGCGGGCCCGCGTCCCTAGGCCGCGCCTCCCTGCCGTCCTCCCTTCCTGAAGATGGCTGCGGAGGCCCTGGGCTAGGGCTTCCCGGCGCTGCACCCGGACTTGGAGACTCAGGTCACCTGCCGCCGCGCCGCCTGCCCGCAGCAGGTCGCGGGGACGCGCGCTGCGAAGAGTGGAAGGTCTGAATGGGGCCGGCCAGGTCGGAGGGGCTGGGAAGGGACGGTCGCCTAGGCTGGGCACCAAGGAGCGTCCCAAGGTCCTCAGGGATGCAAAGGGGCGACGTGAGATGCTCGCAACGCTGTGGCTCTGTGGAGCAGATGAGCAGAGACCCCCTCTGAAATCTGATGAAGATCAGTCTCCTCCTCCCCACCGAAATGCTCATCGGCCCGCACTTGTATACAATTTTGATGCAGCTTGGTTTTTGTGTTTGTTTTGTTCATTTTAGCTCGGCACAAGCCCAGAGACTCAAGAAATCCTATCAAAGGAAGTTCCTAACCTAGGCAGACAGTACACCCCTGCTGTGGTTTGTTTGGTGCAAGAGTTGGAAACAAAACCGATACCAAGAAAGGAAGGAGGCCAGCCAATATCATAGGCTGATTCATTCCTTCCTTTATCCCTCCCAGTGCTAAGGTGCCAGCCTGAGTTGGGCGCTGGGTTATTAACAGCGGTAAACAAGAACAGGGCCCCTGTGGTCACGAAGACAACATCCTAGTGGAAAGGCTTGTCATTAACCAAAGAAGCGTACTATTAAAGGGATCATTAAGAACTAACAAGATCTATGAGAACCTGACCCCTACGGGGGATCAAGGTATATATAGTCTGGGAAAGTTTGCATGAAGAAGTGGCATCTGAGCTGTGACCTGGAGGATGACATTAGGCAAAGAGGAAAACAGCACGTGCTAAGGGGTCTCTGCAGAAGGAAACATGGTATGCCCGAGGAACTTCAGGAAGGCTGGTGTGGGTAAAGATCAGAGAACTAGGGGGAGATTATGGAAAATGGGGCTAAAGAGGGAGGCAGGGGTCCTATCATGCAGGGTTTATAGACCAGAGTCCTTCAAACATTTTTTGACAAAGCCCGCAAAGTGAAAATGTTTCATGAAATAATTCTAATGCTTATAATCAGCATTGCAATTTCATATTTCTGCTCTATTCTACTTCACGTTTATAAAAAAGTGCTGGTGGGGACCCACAAAATTGTTTTTATGATCCACTAATGGCTCATGACCTGCAGTTTGGGAAGAATATTATAAATCATGTTGGGGATTTTCATCTTTCAGTGGTGGTGACACAATCTTATTTGCTTTCTAGGCAGAGACTGGTGGATTGAAATGGCCCAGAATAAGTGAAAAAAAAAAAAACATAATTGCAATAATCCAGATGAGAGATGGTAAGTTGGACTAGGATGGTGGTAAGCAGGGATGGGGCCAGAGCAGCTCCACAGACTGGGACCTTCACTTAATACCTTACCACGTCATCTATTTCCCCAGTGTGCCACTTGAGGAATTAAGGACCAGAGCTGTGGAGACTTGCCTAAGATGGCACAGCCAGTGAGTCCTGAGCCAGGTGTGAACCAGGTTTCTCTGATTCCCAAGCACATCTGTAAGATGCACCTATAGAATAGAAGACTCGTTTTCAAGAGAACACTCTTTGGAGCTTAAGATCAAATTCCTTACAGGTGTCAATGCCTGAAAATGTTGACTAGATTTGGTTCCTGAAATGAAACCTAAATTTGTATCTTTATTAAAAAAAAAAAAAGACATTTAGTGTGATGTAACAGGAGAGGCTAGATTTGAAGTGCCCTTTGATCTGCGTGATGACCCTGGTCATCTGGTATCTGAGTCAAGTCATCTCACCCTTTTAGACCTCAGTCATGTCTTCTCATAGAAATGATGCCTCTCCTGGGATGCTGGGAGGATTATAGATTTTACAGGAACTTTTAGTATTCATATTCTTTTATAAGATTGACTATAGATGTTGCTCAATGTCAATTTCTGGTGTCAACCATAAAGAGCTATATAAAAAGAATGAAACAACTAGAAATCAATCCTTCTCTGTACTCTTTGAACATGTATTTATTAATATTACAGTACTTAATCATGTTAGGGTATTAATGATTCCTATGTCTGTCTTCTCCACTAAATCATGTACTCCTGGGAGTAAGGGCAGTTGGTGTTTCTTTAGCCTCTTGATCCCAGTGGCTACCACAGAGTCTGGAGTGATTAAATGTCAAATATGGTGATTATGTTGTATTTTAACAAATGCAAAAAGTATAACACAATTATTGGCCTTTATAACTAAAGTATATAAAGGACTTTAATTTACTGTTTCTCAAAATTTCTTATCCCCTCCCCCCTACCTTTGATAAGCATAAATATGCCACCTCTCCCCCAGCCCCTGTGGCAGATTCCAGTTTTCCCCAAGCCCCCTGTCAGTGACTGACACACATATACAGTGAACATTTGCACATCCCACAGCCAGGATGATTTTGTCTACTTTATTTTCTTTAGCTTATAGTACAAGACAACAGAGGAGTTTTTTAATGTGCTTGCCTTCCAAAGATAAATTTGTATTTAACTAACTTGTGCAAATTACAAATGTTCTTACCCCAAGATTCTGGAACAAATTACATAAAGGGTAGGAGTGCTTGATCTAATTATAGTATCTGCTAACTGCTCCTGCCAGGGGAAGACTGTATTTAGCAGCATCTGTATGTGCCATACACATATGTCCCTCAGTAACTCACTGCTGTCTCTCCATTTGGTCACCTCTAGTCCCTTTTCTCTCCACCGACTCTCTTCTCACAGGGGAGAAGGTTTGAAACCAGATGCTCTTAGGTCTCTGCACTCACTCCCAGCTAATCCCAACATTGGTCAGTAGCCTTCAGCAAAGGCCTAAAGAGGAAAAGTAATGGCTGATGTGGAATGAAATGACATTTGACATGCACTTTTGTGGTTTGGTTGGTTCTGTCTCAAGTTGTTTAAAATATGAACCCAACTAGACACTGTTCCCGCTGCTTCACTGCTCTGATGACAATTGCATCCTCACCATTACACCTTCAACCAAGCATGCCCAGGTTTTATCCTGTGGTCCTTCCAGTCCACTCTTTGGCAGGAGTGAATTCCCAACATAAATCTGATGATGTCACCCTTCCCTGACAGCTGCTCAGTCACTCTCCGTTCATCCTAGGGAGCAGCCTGATTCCCTAGCTGACTCCATGACCCCTGAAACCTATCCCCTCCCTCTCAGGCCTCATCGCTCACCACATCCACCTTTCCCCCCACCCCCTGACCCCCAGCTCTAAGCAGCATTCAGCTTCTTGCAATTCCAATGAAACCATGTAAAGCTTTCTCTTGTCCTTGAACCTTTACATCATAAACTACTTCCCTTGACCTGTAATCTTCACCACCCATTCCCATCCCTTCACTCCTTCCATCTAGCCTTTCTGTTTACAATCTGGCTATTACTTCCTCCATCACCCACCTTCCTGACAAGCATTACCTCACCCTTCACCCTCTCCTGCCCTATGTGAGGTTAAGAGCTCCTTCTAATTATACCTGTTCAGCCCAGTACTTCTATATCGTAAATGTATCCTTCCCCCTTAGACATAAACATAGGGCCTGCTATAGAGCAAGTATCCATTGTAGTGAGTAGATACATGAAAGAAAAAACCCTCCCTCCATGAAACTTCATTTGGGTTCTCATTGCTCTAATTCATGCATTCATTCTCAGAATTATTTTTGAACATCTACCATGAGCTAGCAATGGTGCTAGATGCTGGATATTCCTGGGGAAGCAAAGCTTAGCCTGGCTCCTGCTCTCACCACGCTCAATGCCAGCACATCTCAGTGCCACGTGGGCAACCAGAAAGCAGAAGTTAACTGATCCTCTGCAAAGTACTCTGCCTTAGGCCAGGGAAGGGCAATGCAAGGGACCCTTCATGTAGCCAGTGAGCTCTATAACATTGACATATGCTGGATGCAGCTCCATTCCAGCACGAGACTGACACAGACCTTTGCATTACAGAACTAAAAGTGTGGCAGGGAAGAAAGACAAGCAATTGCAGTATCGTGTGAGAAATGCTCTGATGAGGGAGGGACTGTGTATTACAGTGCAAAGAAGAAAAACGTAGGCTAATCTGGGGAGAAGCTCTGGAAAGACAATGGGAATAGTGGAAAATCATAATTATGAGATGTGTTGAAACATGGCTCACAAACTAGAATAATAATTAATGTCTAGGCCCCTGAAGCTACTTCATTGGCTCTCCTCTCTGTAGGTATTCTAGCACTTACAAGAAATTGACAAATGATGGGGAAGTTAACCAAATTTGGATTACCAGGAGAGGTGAGGAAGCTGATGAGTAGCTCCTATTTGAGTTAGAATGCCTGATTGATTTTCCTAATAATGACCAAAACAAAGAGAACCTGCCTCAGGTGGGAGGTTCAACCACAAGTGGGAGGCAGAAAGTGGTCTACTGAGTCAAGGGAGTTGTTGATACATAAGCAGCAGGAGGTTGAGTCATGCTTACCTGAAATTGTGGGCTGAGCTGGCTTCCTTCTAGCAAAGTTAAACTTTGGATGATGTTTAAAAGTCATATGAGTTGTTTAATGGGTATAGAGATTCAGATTTGTAAGATGAAAAGGTTCTTGAGAACTGTTTCACAACAATGTGAATATACTTAACACTTAAAAACAGTTAAAGTGGTAAATTTTATGTTTTGTGTTTTTTACCACATTAAAAAAGACAGAACAAAAAGTAATATTAAGCAACTTCAGATCTCATAGAGGAAGCCCACATGCATCTACGTACACATCCACTCTTCTCTCTCTCCCCACCTTAACCTGCACTAAAATACACCTGGCCCACAGAACTACTCGGCACTTCTGGAACATTCGACTGTCTTTTGTATATTTATCCGGTTGTTAGGAAACTTTTAATACTCTAGGCAGGAATGACTTTCAATCTTTTCATGCAGACAAATATCTAAAATAACTTTTCTGAAATTTTTTTTGGTTGTCCCTATCTATAGGAGAAGACTATAGTGGTTATGAGCTTGGAATCTGGAGCCAGACTACTTGGGTTCACATCTGGCTCCTATTACTGGGGTGACATTAAGCAAATTATTTAACCTCTCTATGCCCTGGCTTCCTCCTCTATAAAATGAAGATAATGATAGTGCCTATCTCCTGGTCTTAAGTAATAAATATATTAACATATTTCATTATATATTCTAAAACATGCATTTTTACATTTTAACATCTCTAAAATTGACATGCATTTTATAATTGATGGTATGGCATAGTTTTCATTGTCTCAGTGGTACATAAAATAACTGTGCATCTCATGATTATTGATGTCTTAGATGTGATGAAATTCAGCACACAAAGACCTTAGAAAAGTGCTTAGCACATTGAAAGTACTATATAAGTATTTGAGAGGTGATATAAATATAAGTATAAAATATTGATATAGCTCTTCTAACCTCATCAGAACTGATCAATATAGCTCATTTTTAAATAACTGTCCAAGATGCTGACAATGGCAAATAATTACATGATTGTCCTCATTTTCAAGGAAAAGGAGATACTGCTCTTAAGACCTGGCTTAAGGTTAAAGGAGATTTCTAGTATCTATCCCTGTGTCCTGGCCAAGATCTCAGTAACAGAATAAAACTGAGAGCCCCTAAGATATGGATACTCTGGGCAGGCTAATAATTTGGTGTCCTCTTAGACTAATATTCTTTACCTAGATATTTATTGGAGAGACTGCGTGTTCAGAGAATGGTAGAGAAGTAGGGTCTCTGATAGTGGTACTCAGCAATTCAGCTTTGACTCCAAACATGCATATACCAGAGGGCAAAACAAAAGCCCTGCTGTTAACTGATTGCCCTTCTTAGGAGCACAGTGACCATCTGGATACTTAAGAAATCCTTTTGGAGATTTTACACACTTCCCCAAGTGGCTAATCAAATTATTGTTTTCAATTATAAAATCTTCCTCAGAAGAGATTCCATAAATGTAATTTAAACAATATCATCCCATTTCCAGTGGTGCTAAGGTGACCCTTGGAGACTGGTCCCTTGAGCAACTCCCCATCTTTATTCAGCCCAACTTCTGGGCCCCCCAAAAAGTTTATTTAGCTGATAGTCATGCAGATGTCAGTGAATGTTTCATATTAAAAAAGGAATTAAAAGGAGCATTCCTGGCATATTATTTCTTACTGATTGCATGTTCCATTTTATAATGCATTTAACTGTCAATATGAGAGCACAGAACATTGACTTTTAAACCTTTGCATTTAAATTTTTAAATTTTTGCTTATTTTTAATCTAAAATAAATTTATATTATTTTTATATTAAGAAAGTTTAAAATAAATTCTTCTACATAAAAAAGGAAACTTAAGTGCTATTAAACTGTTTTAATGGAAAGGAAAAATAGACAAGTAGAAGGGAAGATTTTATACATGGTGTGATCACACTGTCCAAATACGTGCAATGGACAGAGGCCTGAAAAGAGTCATTAAGTTGGTGCAAAAGTAATTGTGGTTTCAGACCGTGAATTTTAAATCATTATAATTAGGCTCAAACACATCTTTATTAATCAAAATGGGAACCATGACAATCCACACATTTTTGCCAACAAGAGATAAGTTTGTTTACTCCCGTGGCATAAAACTCCAGGCTTCGGGATTCCATGAACTCCTGGAAAGCATTTTCTGCATCCTGCTGGTTGTGGAAGTGTTTTCCCTGCAAAAAGTTGTGGAGATGCTTGAAGAAGTGGGAGTTGGTTGGCGAGAGGTCAGGTGAATATGGCGGCTGAAGCAAAACTTCATAGCCCAATTCCTTCAACTTTTGAAGCGTTGGTTGTGCAACACGTGGCAGGGCGCTGTCACGGAGAAGAACTGGGCCCTTTCTGTTGACCAGTGCCGCCTGCAGGAGTTGCAGTTTTCAGTGTTTCTCATCGATTTGCTAAGCATATGGTTTCACCGGGATTCAGAAAGCTGTAGTGGATCAGACCGGCAGCAGACCACCAAACAGTGACCATGACCTTTTTTGGTGCAAGTTTGGCTTTGGGAAGATCTTTGTAGCTTCTCGGTCCAACCACTGAACTGGTCGTCACTGGCTGTCATATAAAATCCACCTTTCCTCACACGTCACAATCCAATAGAGAAATGGTTCGTTGTTGTTGCATACAAGAGAAGACCACACTTCAAAACGATGATTTTTTTTGATTTTCAGTCAGCTCACGAGGCGCCCACATATCGAGCTTTTTCCCCTTTCCAATTTGCTTCAAATGCCGAATGACCGTAGAATGGTCGACCCTGAGTTCTTTGGCAACTTCTCATGTAATTGTAAGAGGATCAGCTTTGATGATGGCTCTCGATTGGTCATTGTCAACTTCCAGTGGCCGGCCACTGCACTCCTCATCTTCAAGGCTCCCATTTCCTTTGCAAAACTTCTTGAACCACTACCGCACTGTACATTTGTTAGCAATTCCTGGGCCAAATGCATTGTTGATGTTGCAAATTGTCTCCACTGCTTCACGGCCCGTTTTGAACTTGAATAAGAAAATTGCTCGAATTTGCTTTTTGTCTAACATCATTTCCATAGTCTAAAATAAATATAAAATAAACAGCAAGTAATAGTTCATTAGCAAAGAAACATAAAGCGAGAAATGTGCATTAAAATGATTTATAACATAACCACATTTACTTAAGAATGTATTCCAACATCAAATGGCAAATGTGAACAATGCTAAAACTGTGATTACTTTTGCACCAACCTAAATAATTATTTTTGAGTGAGAGGACAAGTAAAATTGTGTTATTCCATTTTTCCATACTTAAAATTGTGTATATAAATTATGTTTTTTATGAGAAAAGACACTTTTTAAAAGTTAAATGATATTAAATTCAGTTGAAGTTTGGAAACCACTGTAAATTTAGTAAATATAAACTATAGAAAAACTGCCAGGATTTCCTTTTCACTATTTTTCATAGATCACTCATGAATGAATTCATTCTTTTTATGATGCAAAATGAAATGATGGCCTGGTAAAGCAAGAAGACCAAAATCCACCTTCTCTGCATGTGGATAAACTGCTTGGCTTGGCCTCCCTGCTTAACGCCTGTGGATATTATTTAGTGCTGTTGAAGACAACAGTCTGCTCAATGGATATGAGAGGTTCGGTGTCTGTCATGAGGCTCTCCCTATGTACATTCAGTATTGGTTCTCTCTTCTCTGAATACTGATTTATTCACTCGGCAAATACTGAGTGGACCTCTGTGGGGCAGGCTCGGTGCTGATTGCTGGTGACCCAGAGTGAATGAAACAGTCTCAGCCCTCCTGGAACCCACAGTCTAATCTTTCCACCAGGTCATCTCTATTTCCAACACAGAACGTAAAACAATTATTCCAGAAATCCATCTGCCTAAGTAGTCATTTCATTGTAATCCCTTATGAATTAAAATAATTGCTATTTATTTTTATCACTAGAAAAAAAAAATTAAGGAAAACAGTCCTGTAAGATCTATATATGTCTGTCTTAGTCCACATGTAACAGCATCAGGGAATTATAAAAGAACTCCAAAAGTGCAGACAAACGGGGGGAAGCACAGGTTTTGGCATCTGGAGGCTTTGATTTAAATATGAGCTCTGCCAATCATAAGCTGTTTGAGATCTCAGAGCCTTAAGTCCACCTGTAAAATGGGAATACTAATACCTACCTCCTGACATGTCTCCTGACATGAGAATGAAATGAGATAACCAATGCAATGCACCCGACCTGTAGCAAACTTAATAAATGCTAGTCCTTTCTTCCATCTCTATAAGGAGGTGGCCAGACTTTCATTTAGGAAAAAATAATTTACAATTATGAAAATCTGGAATTGGTAAGACAAGAATTTTAGGTCTCTGGTTTCTATTTTCAGAAAGATTAAATTCAATTTATAAACTGGCTAGCTGCAAGATTCAACCTGACAATTCAATTCCACATTGAGATAGCACCGTTAAACCACAGAACATTTCTAACACAACCCTCTGTCTGAGACCAAAGACCTTTGATCCACTGACTTTGATCAAATCTTAGGCAATTTTTTAATGCACCAGCACTGGGATCACTGTGGCAGAAAACGCTTGTTAAGAACAATGTCTGTTACCTCGTGGTGATGTGTAGGGGGTGACAGAGACAGACACTTTCTCTACCATGGTGCACAACATTAACTGCCAGAAGAGTTCAGGGAACCAAATAAAATTTGGAAAAAAAAATCACATTGGCAGATATTGAGAAACACTTAAATTATCCTGTAGAAGTGAGATGAGAGCATTCTGAAGATGAGGGAGTGGGAAAGAAAATTCCAGTGGTTCCTGCTTAGACCCAGGAGGGTCATAGTTTGTACTCACCCTCCTCTGATTTGTCTAAAAAGACTTTATTGACAAAAATAGAAAGAACCATGACATTGAAGTTTCTACTAACCCCTTAGGCTTGCTGCCTGGTTCCCCTGCATCCTAATTTTGGCCACTATGGTGACTATATTGCTTGTCATTTTCACCACAGACCTGGGTATTATTGCTTGTGTTCCCATGCAGATGCTTCCTCTTTATACTCCCTCTCCTCCTCCCACAAGAGCTCTGCCTACATTTCCAATGGCATCTAGACTGTGCACTCAGTTCCTGGGTCTCTCACAGGCCTGTCCCCCTCATCTTGCCCAACACAGTGTGAGTCCTTGTCCCTTGCAGCAAGTTCTGCTAGTAAAGTCACTGGGCATTGGAGGCATTTGTCTTTGGATTATTAATCTGCTCCCCATGTACCCAGGACCCAACAATGAAGGCATCTGTTGCAAATCTAATATTAGCAACAAACACAAGTCACATCATCTTGCATAAAAAGAATACTGAGGGAGAAACATTTGGTCACTAAGCAGAGACATGGCAGCATTAAACAAGGAGCTCTGTGAAACGCTGGGGCTGTCTATTATTCAGGGAAGGGAGGAGAGGACGGGAGGGAGAAGACGGAAGAGTATAAACCTTCCTTTCTTTCCTTCTGCTGTCCCAGGGAAATAAACATACTCTGCACAACTCCTATAGTATCTGGCCCCAGGTCAAGCATAGAGGTCCACTGTGACCTTAGAAGGACACACAGAGGACTTGGATGGTGCAGTTAGAAACAGCCATACCTGGGCCTGGGCACATGGAGGGTGTGCCTTTGGCGGAGGATCTACTGAACTAACAAGTCCAGAACAAGTCACCTGAATTAAAACCCTTGGCCACATGACTCACAAGACTCCAGGTGTTCTACCTTTTCTACCAGTGCCAACGTAGACTGAGATCATTTACGTTAGTCACCATGGCATGGGGAACTTTTCCAACCCAAATGTGCTGTTTAGAACACAGGACATGTCTCAGAGGTCAATGGGCCAACTCTGCCCTCTAGAACTAATGTTTTATTTGGCCAGCAGGGCTTCTAACTTTTTTAAATGAGCTGCCAACATTGAAAAATCTGAAGATTTTCTATAAAATTTCAGATTTCTAGCTTCTCTTGAAAATCCAAAAAGTGGCAGCCACATAACCCTCATTCCCACGTCACAGCAGTCAGCCGCGCCCCCCCCCCCCAAGAGTCCTCGTCCTGGCCATGAGGCTCGTGGCATTGTCCTGACAGCAGCACTCACAGAACTGGCCTGAGCATGGTGGGAATCTGGATTTTCCACCAGGGGCCAAGCAGGGGTCTCACATAAGAGGTCAAGAGATCTCTTGTGGGATTTTCTTCAATCAAGCAAGCTCTGAGTGCTCTGAGCAGTGAGCAGGAGCGGAAGAAACAAGGAGGATGCAGTTCAAGGAGATACAAATTTCCACTTCAGAAACGCCAAGCCCCACCAGCACAGGGACTTGTGAGACCCAGGCAGCCAATACTGCTTAGATGCTGTGAACTGCAGCAAAGAGAAACAGAAACGTTGGCCAACAAGCCTGCGCTGAGCCTTGTCACATGTCCTGTTAGCTGGAATGAAAACTGGGGAATGGTGGAGGCGGGGAGAGAAGAATGTGCCCTCTTCGTGTCCCTTTGTACTTCTACTTCCCTTTGGGCCTGAAAAGAAGGAAAACAAACCAGAACTCTCACTGGCAGTTGCTAAAGAAACTAAACTCCCATCCGCCCCAGCAGCCTAACTCCACATCGGCCCAATGCTAGATGGGTGGCTCTCAACCTTGACTGAACATTCGTGTCACCCAAGGAGCTTTTAAACTCTTGTACTCCAGCAAATTAACACACAATTTCAGGGGGATGAGGGGGATGGGAGCCGGATATCAGTATGTTCCAAATACAGTTCCAATGGGAAGTCAAGGTTGAGAACAAGTGTGCCAGAGCAGTGCTTCTCAAACTTAAACTTGACCATGACTCACCTGGGGATCTAATTAAAAACTAAAAATGCAGATCTGAGTCATAGGTCTGGTCTGGAGCCTAAGCCTCTGAGTGTCTACCAAGCTTGCAGGTGATGCCTGGGACATAGGACCCGGGCCCACACTTTGAATGGCAGAGAGCTGGGGCTCTTTCACTTTCTCCTTTTTTCAAGTACTTCAGTAGGGAAGACTGCAGGTTGGTCACCTGTAAGTTGGAAAGTAACAATAGTAATAACAATAAACATAATACTATTACTATTAAAATAATAAAAATACCTAACAATAAAAAACATCAATAATAGCTAGACTTTGTTGTTTCTTCCTGCCAAACACTGCACTGAAGTTAGGCTTTTTTTTATATTCAGCAAGAAGAGGTGAAATTGGCTGGGCACGGTGGCTCACGCCTGTAATCCTAGCACTCTGGGAGGCCGAGGCGGGCGGATCGCTGAACGTCAGGAGTTCGAAACCAGCCTGAGCAAGAGCGAGATCCCGTCTCTACTATAAATAGAAAGAAATTAATTGGCCAACTAAAAAATATATACAAAAAATTAGCCGGGCATGGTGGCGCATGCCTGTAGTCCCAGCTACTTGGGGGGCTGAGGCAGAAGGATCATTTGAGCCCAGCAGTTTGAGGTTGCTGTGAGCTAGGCTAACGCCAAGGCACTCACTATAGCCCGGGCAGCAGAGTGAGACTCTTGTCTCAAAAAAATTAAAAAAAAAAAAAAGAGAAGAGGTGAAATAATTCCTACCTTGAGCTGGTTACTATGCAAAGCGTTGTACTTAAAATAGCTTATTTCATCCTCACAACCACCCTTATTGTTGTGGGTTCTGCTAGCATCACGTCCATTTTCCAGAAGAAGCAGCTGAGCACACAGAGGTAAAGCAGCTCCCTGAGGCCATGTGGTTTAAAAGCACAGAGCTGGGGTTCAACACAGGGGGCGTGTGTGTGCTGATAGACACTCTGATGCACTATCTCTTAGGGAGCTGGAGCCTCAGAGCTGTGAATTGCCGACCCACGGTCACGCTGATGGTAGAGCTGAGCTGCAAGTCTCCACTGGCTTTAGGTTCCAGACCTAGCTCTTGGGAGAGAAATGAATGATGTATACAAAGTGCTAGTCGCCATTCTTGGCACATTGTAGACCCTCCATAATGTAGTAACTGTATTTCCCATTCCCTTTGCCCTCCTTCTTTTTACCGTTCTCCTGAAGTATGATCGAACTTCAGACAAGTAGTTTGGGGGCTGTCTTAGCTCCAGCCTCAATAACTACTTACCATAGACTGGGTGGCTTAAATAACAAACATTCCTTTCTCACAGTTCTGAAGGCTGGGGAGTTTGAGATCAGGGTGCCAGGACGGTCGGGCTCTTCATGAAGGCCCTTTATCTGGTTTACAGACGAACATCTTGTTGCTATATCCCCACATGGCAGAGAGAGAAATCTCTCTTTTGTCTCTTCTTCTAAGGGCATTAATCTCACTTCTGAGGACTTGACTCTCATGACCTACTCACCTTCCTAAGGCCCACACCTGCAAATACCATCACATTGGGAATTAGGGTTTTAACATAAGAATTCTGGTAGGATGTGTTGGGCAGGGGAGTAGATAGCAGAAAGAGAAAATGGAGTATATGAAATAGAATTTATTGACATTGCCGTACTCCCTAAAGGAGCCGAGGAATGTCAATAGCATGGGTGAAGCCAAGGGAGGGATTTAAAGTAAGCCACAACTACCCCCTAGAGTGAAGCAGCCAATGGGGCTACCCATGCCCCTGCAGACTCCTCCTGTGCCTGGCAGACAAGAGGGAAAGCACTATAGTGCCTTAGGCAGTCATCACTCCCAGTCATCATGTCTGTGTCTGTTTGTCAGACATGATTGGGAAAAAGTGATCAAGAGGGCTGCTGTGAGCCTGGGTATGGACTGAAACAGCTCTGAGAGCCCATATGGATCCGCACTTTTCACGATCATCTTGAGAATCATCACTGGATTCATCAGAGGGGAATGGAAAATGGTTTTGGCAGACAGATCTATGTTTAGGCCCAGGTAACTGGATATTTCCATGGAGTTGGTACTAGAGCCTTCGAAATAACCCTTATTTGAAGAATTATTTCACCATCCTTGGTCCATTACTTTACAAAGAGTAGCACTTTTCACGATTACTTTAAGAATCGTTGGTTGGTGTTGATTTTTGTAAGAGGTGGAAATTATAAGTCTGGTGTCAGTCTGTTGCTTGAGTTGATTAACCTCAGCCATGAGAAGCACGCATTTTTATGACGTGAAAAGTGCAGATCCTGTACAGACTGAAACAGGATCCATAGTTTCCACCGTCATCTTGAGAATTATCATTCCATACATCAGCTTGGAATAGAAAATGCTTTTGGCGTACAGATATATGTTTAGGCCCCGGTTACTGGATATTTCCAAGCAGTTGCTACTAGAGCCTTTGAAATAACCCTCATTTAAACAATAATTTCACGATCCTTGGTCCATTATTTTACGAACAGTAGCACTTTTCACCATTGGTTTAAGAATCATTGTTTGGTGTTGGTTTTGGTGAGAGTTAGAAAGTGCAAGTCCTGTATCAGTCTGTTGCTTGAGTTGTTTAACCTCAGCGGTGAGAGCACGTATTTTTTTTTTTAATTGGGGGAAAACTACAAAGCATTTACAGTACAATGTGTACAGTCATAATTTGCAGTGAGCTGACCTCCCAAAACATATCACCACTCAAGTTGACCCATCTTGCCACATTCAAAAATCCACTCTGTTGCTGTAACTCTCTTTCATTTCTAGTCCCATCTTGATGTCTAATTCTTGGTGAACCTGAATTAATTCATTAATGCAGCCTCTCTTTTGCAGCACACATGCCTGTAGAAGCAATCCAAGCAGGATCGAGATATTCCCTCTGAAATTTAGGTTTCTGAGATGCTTCATAGTGGGGCACACACATCCCCACAAGCTCAGGTGGAGATGTACTGTCCTGGGGACTTTATTATACCTCCCTGTGTGTCTGGGACTCAAAGCTGTCCCTCAGCCCTTACTCAGAAACCTGAGACTAGAGGCTGGTGCTAGAGGTACAGCTAGCTACAGGTGTAGGAAGAAGTCCAGGCATGTCTGGGAGGCTGGAGCAGGAAGATCTGGCAGAGGAAGGTTGGATGTCCATGTGGGCAGGCACAGGAGTATGGCAACCAGAGGAATACAGCAACCTGGGAGATGGCTGAGGATAGGGGTCTGACAAACTGTACCCTTACCCACAGGGATGAGGTCAAATCTGAGACTTTAGTCCCTAAAGACAGAAATAAGTACTCTCTGGACTACTTTGATGGAGTAAGTTTTTGAATGTAACAAGATAAGTCAACTTGAGTGGTAATATATTTTGGGAAATCAGCTCACTACAAATTGTGACTGTGTCTGTTTCTTAATTAGTGAATTTAGACCCTTGACATATAAAGTGATTATTGATATACTTGGT